>CM077105.1:1447377-1474078 GCA_039619505.1 Cimex hemipterus | reverse complement strand
AGAGAGAGAGAGAGAGAGAGAGAGAGAGAGAGAGAGAGAGAGAGAACATATAGTTAGCTTGGATAGCATGAAGCTGAAATTATGTAACTGTCAAAAACAACGGATGAGAATGCTAATACATTAGCACGGCGGATAAGTCCTGACGTCTAACCGTCCTTAGGTCTATCCGCGGACGGACACCAAAATGGGGGATTCTCCCTATAAGATTTATTCCAATTTTCGGTACTAGAAAACAATTTTTTTTCTCGACCAATTAGCGTGAATTCTATGAGGTTAGAGATTAGAATTCCGTTTACAGAATGAAAAAAATTGTGGTAGTTGAGAAATGAGAGGTCATCATATTAGGCGTTCTGTACTGTAGTACTGTGCTCTTTTTGATTTGATTCTTAATATTTTGGTTGACGTAGCATTAAATTTACACTAATGTTCAATGGCTTAATTCTTCTTAGAGTGTTGTCTGTTTGGAATGATTGTAACCATCTCACCAAGTTATTAAAAGCTAAAAATGTGAGCTGGTGGTTCTGCACGGCGAGCGAGGGTTTGAACAATTTAACAGATATTCACCTTTGGTCAGAAAGAAAGGTTCCTTAGGGCGATCATCAATGATCAGGTTTTCAACAGCAAACAAATCTACCCACAAGTTACATGACATTAAAGATCAATGAACGCCTCGCATGAACACAGTACGCTCTTAGAGAAAAGAAAACTTGCAACCTTGAAAAATTATGGATGTTATCAAAATTTTGTCACGCACCGTGAAAATGCGGGATTACAGCATCCGTGGGCAATAAAAATGATTAAACCGTCGGGAAATATATTTCTACTTGGTAGACGGCGGCAGGGTAACGGTTCAATACTGGTTGTTATTCAGAAGTTATAAAGGTTTTATTGAACGCTAGCTGGAACCTGATGTATCTTCTATGTACTTTAAAGCGGTGCAAACAGTGAAAGAATAGGCTAGAAATAGTGAATAGTCAAAGAGCATTTCTTCATTTCATAGTTATGGTTAAGTGTAAAATCGTCCTAGCAGATCTGAGTCTTCACGAGGAAAAGTTCTTCGAAGGATCAAACCAAGCCTTACCCACTTTACATCCCCGTTTGTAGGATGTGCAGTACAAAGGGAACTGCCACCCATAGTATGCAAAGTAACTGCTCGATGGAGACATACCTAGATTACCTAGATGACCCGGGAAAATGATCTTGAGATTAAGTGAACTAAAGGACTAGGAAAATTACAAGGTGTAGTGAGTGCTTCAGTGTTCAAACACGTCATGGTAGAAATACGTTTGTAATACAAATGATACAAGTTCATTTCTCTTAATACCTCTTAAAAGTTATCTGCCCATTCAGCTAATTGTGAACAACGTAATACAAATAATCATCGAAGATTCAATTATAACGGAACATCGTTTTCTTGCAACATCACATTAAACAAATGATGCATTGATGAGGAATTTTGTGTGTTTAGTGGCTCTTTTTCGACAAAGAACACCAATTGTATCAATGAACTCAAACAATTTAATCATATGAAAACTCAATAGAAAATCATTCAGCCATTCTTCGCTTTTAAACGCTTTGCTTTTTTTCTTTACTTTGAAAACGAGATAGTCAGAGAATATCAGTAAAAATCTTACGGGTTCTGACAAAGAGTTTGGAGACTAACGGTAGAGTTGAGCAATGCTGGTGAAGCCCGACAAAGCACCTGTGTACCATTAAGTACAGAAGGGGGAACACAATAGTTCTTAAAAGGGCGAGGTATAAACAAAAACCCTGGCATCCACAATCTATCAGGCCATTACAAAAGCCATTGTCATTGTCAAACTCTCTTTAATCAGGTTATAAGGCTAATTTCATTACTTGTGCTATAAGATAAACCATTGTGAGGGTTCGATCGGTTGGATAAAACAAACCACGCCTTTCGGTATAAAAGTCAATTGACGCTTCGTGTAGTTTTGTTTTCCAATTGATGAAAACTTTGTATTGATAATCTTCGATTATGAATGTCAGGTCATGCGACTACTTCAGAACATCGGTTTGTCACGAAATTTCAAACGATGCGAGTACCTCCTGAATTATCAAAACCCACATCCAAACAGTCTCGATGAGAGAAAAATAAATTATTTGTAGATTAAAAACAAAGTTTCATGTACTGTATGTTTAAGTAAGTTGAGCTGTTTTGCAAGTGTTAATTGTTTTGAACGTTGATTTTATCGAAATACTGCCAATTTAACAATGAATGCTTAGAATAGTTGACAAACGGGTTGAACGTGCTAACAGCCAAGTAATTTAAATAAAAACGTTTATACGCTCAACGGAGCGTGGAAAAACATTCCAATATGAAAAATGGATTATTAAAATAAAAATTTTATCTGGAAAAACACATCTGTTCACCTATAACTTTTCTTACTCTTGTTCCAGGCATAATGTTAAACTGTAATAGAAGTTTTTCTAAACATTAATTATGAAAACTAGCAAAAAATTGACTATACGACTTTTTTATATTACCGAATAAAAACCTTATAAATGGATAATTAAATTATTAGTGTTAGTATTAATCGAAGTTTTATGGCCCACACATATCGAAGCCCAGCAGTTAAATCTTTTTCCTTCGTAGTAACCCACTCTTTCACCGTTTTTTTACTAATATTTAATAATACATAATATAATAATATAATTAATATTAATAATATTATGATTTGATAATCCAAACCAATCCACCCTCTTTCACCGACTTTTGATTATAAAAAAATTAAATAATATTATTTTTAGCAATTTTAAATTTTAGCATATGAAGTACAAACGATAATTTTATGACACACGGTACATAGAAATAAAATTGTGTCAACATGGTAAATTAGGATTTATAATAATCTTGAAAGAAGAAAAATCGAAATTAAGACACATTCTTGCACTTTCGGTCGGCAAAACGCATGCTTGTAAAAATTTGGTAAATTTAAATGAAACGAAAAATTTGTTGAGTTCGCGAAAGTTTCTGTAGCCCTGGATTTTACCAAAAGCTCGAAAATTAAATATTGTCATTACGTTCAAGCTACACTTTCAACTCCTCGTTCCTCCTTTTAGTTATATACATACATGTAGAAAATAATAAATGCATTGCAAGTTCTTGAAGTCCTGATAATGTTCACAAAACTCTCCCTTCTTGTATATCATATAGAAAAATATTTGATAAAACACTTTTTTTTTTAAATAAATAAATCTATTAACATTTTTATGAACAGCTACGATAGTTGATACGATAGCTGATCTACGATTTACACATAAAACTAACCAGACAAATTTGGTTTCTTTATTCATCATGAAAACTAAGAATGTGACAAATAATCTTTTGCCTTTTGCAAATGGAAAAGATTTTCCATTTTAACAAAACAATAAATTTATTGTGTTTGAAGGTTGACAGACATCGTACATCACAGATAGGTTCCGTTTCGACCATTGATTTTGATTAATATATTAATTATTGTGATTGGATAAAATAACCATCGTTTTAAACAATTATTAATTATTGGAAATCGTGAGATATCGTGAGATGCGGTCTGGTGTGATGTAGGTTTCAGAAAAATATTTTCTTTATCGTGCCAACGTTTCGATCTTTATTGAAATCATCTTCAGGGCGCAAAGTGTTTGTCTTCTCTTTACTTGCGCCATCTTGCGTGTCGTGTTCACAATGCCCACTCGATAAAGATCGAAACGTTCGCACGATAAAGGAAATGCTTTTCTGAAACCTACATCACACCAGACCGCATCTCACGATATCTGATTAATTATCGATAACGGTCACTAATATCTACTAATAATCTAACTTTTCCATATATGAAAATTACCTATAAACAACTTTTCTGATGTTTTGGTTACTCCTTCAGCAACCTTTTGATTAATAAACAAATATTGCAGTATTATAAATGATTGTAGTACGATTTGCCTTTATTTCATAGACTTTTAATCGAAAATATAAATTTCCTACTGCCTAACCGAGTTTCCATCTCCCCCCAAAACCCAGATCTTTTAATGAAAAATTTTGGGGTGCAAAACATTTGATCTAAAAATGGTATTTAACCTCTTATGAATAATTTGTATGAATTTTTGATAAATAAATTACTAATTAAGCAGATAATTATTTCCTTTTGTGCAAATTTTTATTTTTACTTTATTACCTTAATAATTAATTGACTCTCTTAATTAACATATTTTGAAATTAACAACGATTTTGGGGTGCAGTAACAATTAGGCAATTAATGCTATTTCCACTTTTTAGTCCAAATACTTTATTTGTGGTAATAGTCCCCCTCCATGAAAGAAATTTATCAATAGTAATGAAATTCATACCTAAATAAAATCGTTTATCCTGCAAGGTAAAGAAATGGTACAAATGGTAGGAGTATGGTTTGAAGAAACCGTTCGTACATAAAAATCACCTAATAGATTTCATGTTAGACGAAATAAAACAGGTTATATTGTTTTCCAATAAAGGAAAGGCTCAAGTCGGCGAGGCTCTGAGAAAATTGGGAAAAATAATCAATGGGAAAACAATGCCGCAATCTCTACGGGAACGATATAGTAATTTTCCACTTGATGAAACTGATATGGTACGAAACCTTACAAAACCGGCTTTACGTCAAGAGGAGACGGTGAACAAGGGAAATTTTCCCCACTTATCATAAATTCTCCATTTCGTTTGTGTTTGTGTGTGTGTGTTTGTTTATCGTCAATCATTCCACAACGAGTCTAAAAATGCCATAAAACCTCGAGATTTTTTAATTCTCTCTCGTTCCCAACTTTTAATTTTTATTTTCATTAAAACAACCTTTGCGTTGTAATTTGTTCGGCCAATTCAATTACACGCCGCAGTGGTCTAATGACCGCGATTGGTTTAACAACAACAATAACATATTAACGATGTAATCTGGTGTCGTAATTGTTAAAACCAACATGTCGTGTTGTTTTTAATATTTTATTTACACGTTTGAATTAACATTATAACTTCGTTGTAACTAGTACCGTTTCAATTAACTAAATCCAATAATATTTATCTTGGTGTAAAATATGATTAATATTTTATACAAAAATTCATTACAATTTATGTTCAATTTACTGAATTAATTTTGAAAAATTAATACAGGCGGCGAAGAAAGGTTCGTTATAATCTATTCAGAATTCCCCCTTTATTCTTTTTCAATGTTAAAACATCGATTCTACCTTGCTGAAATGCAACTTTGTTAAACCAAAAGCCGGTGAAATCAAATCAATGAAACCCCTTTCATATTCGTAGTTACTTAATTAACCTCATGACAACAAATAGTCTTTCATGCTGAACCTCATGATCAGACAGAATTTTCAAAGGTGACAGCACGACAAAAACCTTTGTTGTGGATATTAATTTATGCCTATGCTCATCTCTTTTACAAGCTTAAAGGCTAGGAATAATTATCGTTTACCAAAGACATTTCTATATAAATTCGTATAATTCCTAATATTGTTAAAGCCTGATGAAGCTAGTTATAATCAAATTACGAGTTCATTACTTCATTTTACAATATTGTCTAATTTACTTGAGTTTTTACACGTTAATTTCATTTATTAGCACATTAAAATAATTAAAAGGCATTTTAAGTCTTAATAGGAACAATAAAGAAACTATGTTGTTATGTATACAGATGACGCTCTGATGCTCTGTGTTTCGCATAAAAATTTTCATTCGACATTTCCTGTTTCATCCTGTGTCAAGAATATAAGACAAAAAGACAAAATCCCAAAAGGCGCTTTCAGTAAAATAGACCATAAACAAGGAATTCTTTCTGAACACAACCCTAAACCTAAATATTATAAAGGCTGGTCGATTGGATAGAAGATCCTGCCAAAAATATTGTTACTTAACTAAGATATACTATACAAAAATGTACTTTTTGGGCTGTATTTAGCCGGCGGGAATTTTTTTCTTTTTTTCGATGCCCTGTGTTCCACATAAAAATTCTTAACTTTTCAGCATCTTATCCAAAGTACGCGTTATTACAGTTAGTAGTAGTATTATGTAACCACGATAATGCAAGGTAGAGCAGCTAGGTAATGAATGAGCCGGTCGTTGGTTCAAAACCCGCTCGTGACACTAACTTCTTCATTTTAACCTAAATCTCATATAAAAAGATTAACTGATCGAATAAAGAAATTTGGTCAATAAGCCAAATATTAAAGATTAAAACACCTTGTTTTTAGAACTACAACGAAACATCAGTATTGTTCTGAAAAAAAGGAACCAAGGCACTCGAATAAGGGTAAGCTTAATACGATCTTTCTTTACGAGCTGGAGTTGTCACGAGATAAAAAGGCTTATCCTCTAGCGGAAAAAGAGACTACCTTTATCTTTCATCGCTTTTTCCCCAACAAAAAATGCTCAATTTAGTCTTTAAAGGAAGGAAAATATAAATAAATACTTACCGAGTGGCTAACGCTGACATGGTCCGTCGTGTGAATGACGGTTTCTGTTGTGACCGCTGTCGATTCGGTCTGCGTGTGGCTGGTCGAGGAGATCCTGTATTGCATCCCCGTGATGCTGCAGTGCCTCGTGGACCGCGTGGTGCTGTTGACGTACAGGCCGGTGATGGTCACATCAGTGTCTTGGTTTACGATGACCGCCACCTTTTTGCTCGAGCCGCTGACTATCATTTCGTCGTCGCTCGTCTCAACGTCCATGTCGGTGCTGGTCGAGTCGTCGGAAGAATTTCTCATACCACGTTTACGTAGATCGCCATCGCCGCGAACGGAGCGTTTTTCCATCGAGTATGTAGCCGCGAGCATCGCCGACGCGTTCAGAGACGCCATTCTCTTCCTCACGACCATATCCTTTAAGTCCATCATCAATTCACACCTTTTGCGTCTTTTTCTCACTTTCTTAACCGGTTCTTCTTTCTTCTTTTTGTTCTCGTCGTCGGACTGTACGTCAAACTTTTCTTTCGCTTCTTTTTCTTTATCTGCGGGAGGTGAAGGAAGTGGAGGAGGTGAGGAGTGACGTTGCTTCCCCTTGGTTTTCTTTTCCGAAACGTCCGACTCGTCACCGCTCGAGGGTTGAGAAGAGGAAGACGTTTCAACGTCGTAATGACGACCAACACTCCTCATACCTGGGGTCGTGCGGAGTGTCCTTCGGGTGACTGTGTTCTCCTCTTTCTTCAACGAAAAATCGCTTTTAACCGATTTATCGTCAGAGGTTTCCGGTTCGGCTTTTATGACGGTTTCATTTATGTTCGGTTCTTTAGGTTTTTCCGTCTTCTTTTTATCGACACGCTGTTTGGACTTGTCGAACATTTCCATCATCGCTCCACGGCTTTCGTTTTCGTAGAGGCAATGAACTTTGGCAAGGGCGTTTAGCGACGCTTCTCGATGTCGTCGCGGGCCTTCCCAAAAGCCAAACAGTTTCAGACGGCGCGTTTTCAGGTCGTCGTCACTCTCTTCTCCTTTGATGTTAGTTTCGGCCACGGGGATAATTTCTTGTTGCTTTTCCTCGACGTTTTCTACCGTTTTTCCTTTCAATACGTTTCGTTTATTGCACTCTTTTTTCGTCTTTGTAGGAGATTTGCTCCGTTCTTTTCTGACTAGTTTTTCCGGTGCGGTCGTAATTTTGCCCTCCTCCGCGCATTTTTTACTCGATTTAGTGTCATCCGGTTTTGACATTTTAATCTTATTTTTAATATTCTTTTTTATAATTTTTTCGTTGCACTTTTTCTTTTTGCTTATCTGTTTAGTAACTTCTGCAACGTTAAGTGAATCAGTTTTTACTATTTCTACTTTTTTAGACTCCTTAGACTCCGATTTCTTTGGTTTTAGAATTTTAACTTGCTTCTTAGCATTGTCGATTGTATCTTCTTTCAGAGACTTAGGATCTTTCTTAGCTTCCTTCATTTTTTCTTCTTTAGCATCGACAGGCTCTTCCTTCGGGTCTTTCTTTTCTAATTTAGATTCTTTTTTAACGTCCTTTCCCGATTTTTTCTCGACATCCTTTTTGGTCTCTTTTTCTTTGACCTCTTTGGAATCCTTTCCTTTAGCCTGGCTGGAATCTTTCTCGTTCTGCTCCACAACGTTTTTTATTTCCAATCTGTTCTGGAGTTTATTTTTGATCGGTTTCTTGGTCGCGATGGTTTTCGAAGTCGAAGGTTTAGGCTTGGGCGGCGTGATCTTCTTCGTGAGCACGGCGACTTCTAAAATGGTGCTTACCACGGTTTCCAACTTTCCACTTGTTCCGCTGATATTCTTAATTAGACTTTTGGCAGGCTCCGCCTGCTTGGAAATTTTTCTCTTTCCGATCTTACCAGAGGACGGACCGGTTTTTTTCAATTTCTTAAGGCCGGTTTTATTTTGCGGCTTTTTAACATGAATCACAACTTCCACGGGCTCGCTCGAAGTTTCGCCGTTTTCGGTTTCTTCGGCTTCTCTGATCTGTTGTGACTGCGCCTGCGTTTCGGTTTGTTGGTTTGAACTAGTACTAGGTATGGAGTTGGCCTGTTTTTTGCCAATAGCCTTCTTCTTTTTCTCTACTTTATCCAACGTCTGTTTTTTAACTATTAGCGACTGTTTCTTCACGAACTTTTTAGCTAACTTTGGTTTTTCTTTAATCAGCGTCTTTGGCTTTGCGTTTCCGGCATTTTGGCTAGGTGTGTTCGAAGGCTTTTTGGCAACCTTCGGCTTAGTCGTCATATTAAAATCTTTCGACTGGGTTTTACTCCCGGTAGAATCATTACTCTTACCGGTTGTTTGCTTCTTGTTGCCTTTCACCTTTTTTTTCAGTTCGTTTGCCGAAACACTCCTGGTTTGCCTGACTTCTTGCGCTGGCCGCTTGCTGGCGGGAAGGAGAGGTTTCCTCATCTCAATCCCGCCTCTCTGTTTTTTATTTATCTACGTCCGGCTTTGACAGTTTCCATCCAATTAAATTTAAAATACAAATTAAAAAATAAACTAGAAAATAAATAAAATAAATAAGTTACACTAGGTCAATTTTAACTGCGAACCATTTTTAACCGAAAACCCCCCACGTTTTGCGCACGTTTATAAAACACAAATTCCACTGGTATAAAACACTCCGCGGGCACTGTACATTTTACCGAACAGCCGCACTTTTCTTCCTTTGACGAATTTCTACACCACACTGCGTCTTATCTAAAACAAAAAGTTAATACAGATTAAAGGAATTGTTTATTCTTCGATAGATAAAAATTGTACTAATTATTCAATTACCACAAACAATAAAGTAAAACTGATTAATCAAATATATCTGTCTTAATCCGTTTAAAGGAAACTTGTAGCAAAGATTTACGCCGTTTACAACGTAAAAAACCATCTCAGTAGCAGATTTACCCTTAAGATTATATGCGGCGGTTAATCTTTTGAAAGTAGATGTCAAATTGTTGATAAACACTGAATAATAAAACAAAAATACCCCATCTGCAGGCAGATTCTCCTATATATTTAGATTACAGAAGCACATCCTTGAAAGAAGTGAATAAGAAAAAAAATAAATTCCTATTAAAAGTCTGTCGGGGATTATATGAGCAATATTTTTCTCTATTAAAACTCCGGAGGAAAGATAAAACCGCCTATTATTTACATCTTTTATTGCTCACTATCAATTTCTTTGAAAAAACTAAATAAACGAAGTGCGAAATAAACTCTAAAGCCATGTCGATTGAAAAGATCCTACTAGCATTTTACTAAACAAAGTGAAAAAGTTAAACCAAATTAACATCTGCGGAATCTACCAGCCGAGATAAACGTACAGCAATAAATTATCAAGGCTACCTTTCTAGAATATTTTGTTCAAGGTACATACAACAAGAACCTGACCAACTTTTCCAACATCAGGCAAAAATGGAATAAGAATAAATTAATTAGCTTCATTTTTGAAGTTGTTTTATTTAGAATATAGAATTTGTAAGTCGTAAGACTAATCTGCCTTATTTAAATTTGTTAACATTTTTTTATAATAAAAGAAAGTAAATACATTACTTTTTTACATTTTTTGAACGTTTCGGGAATTAACGCCCACCATCACCATCTTCATTTTTTATAAAAAGACATAAGGCGATCTCATGATCTCTAAATAAGAATAACATTGATATTCATAATATTTTTCAATCTTTACCATGTTTAACTTTTTAAAATAAATTTATAATTGATTAATATACGTATTGTATTTTTTGAAAAATAATATCATTCATAAAAAAAATTCTCGTCTGTAATTTAGAATAACAGTTAAGATCATTAAGGGAAAATGGAAAATCAAATTCACTATTGATCTCACGTAAAACCATAAGGAACCATCAACAACCATAAACAACAAAACTACACGAAGTAGAAAAAAAGACGACAAATTACCATAGTCGATAACTTGTAAATATACAGAAACACTACATTTAACTCCAAAAAACTCATAAACTCGCAAGTAACAACATCTGACACAGAACTATTGCCACTTAATATATTGTACTAATTTAAAAATGTAAAAGCCGGCAATCACAACAACCGACCAATAAGAAACTTATAAGAAACCAGAATTAATCATCTAAGGTACCCACAAAGATAGCACTGACACACATACACACATACACACTCAATATCACCGCGTCCTTAGAAAATTGACTGCAAAGAAATCTCTCAATCTAACACTGAAGAAGGCGAAATGCGTCATACAAACGAACCCAGCGAAGATAAACCGTTAATGATCGGTAAGAGTAACAATTAATTAAGGTTTTAAGTAGAAATGTTAAATGATGGGGTGAGTGTGGTGTTCAATACTTTCCAAAAGGATAGTTCCTACTCACAGTAAGTTGTTCTGCAACTATCCGGATTTCGAGCTTCTTTGCTCATCATCAGGTTGAAGGACTTCTACAACCTGATGATGAGCTAAGAAGCTCGAAATCCGGATCGTTGCAGAACAACTTACTGTGAGTAGGAACTATCCTTTTGGAAAGTATTAAGGTTTTAAGTTGTGATAAACAAGTCAATGGCGCGAACGGGATTCGAACCCACGATCTTCGGCTACATATGCCGCTGCTCTACCACTTGGGCAATCGTGACCTCGATTCACTCGGGCACCAACTTCCCATCTGAACCCCACCTTTTGAATTTTCCCTCCGGAGATAAGAATAATATTACATTTTCCAGTTCACAAAATCGTATCAATTAAGAAGAAACTTGATTTCTGGAAAGGGTTCATTGAAAAATGACCTGAATTGTTCCGAGAGCCTCCACAACTTCTTCTCAGAGAAAGACTTAAATATAAAGATTGGTGACAGGTTAATAAAAAACGAAATGCTCGTATTTTTCAAATGAGGCTTCTCAGAACCATAAATGGGCTCTATTAAACGAACGGTATTTTAAACGCGCTTTATTGTTAAGTTCCGAGAAGGAACTTTGAAAGCTGGATTCTGATATCAATTTAAAAGACATCTTCAATGGCAAAATCGTGATGTGAAGAGTACTGTAAACTTTCAAGAGAAGGTATTTCTTTTTTATTGCCATTTACTAACAGCAAGCATGTAAAAGGGTATATTCTTATACTCCCAAAGAAATAAATATAGGAGCAAATCAGATGCAACTCCGGGGTTGAGAATATATCTACTCTCTTTTGAACCACATTTTGAAAATTGCAGTGCAATTGCAACACGTGCATTATTGGACTGCATCAACTAGTTAAATAGTCAACTACAGTCTCAAAAGCCCAATTAATTTTTTTAATAAATATAATTTTTTGTGTGTCTAGTGTCCCTTCTACTTTAATTTTTGTGGTATCGGTTCAAAGGAGCTGGTATTGGTTGATATGAAATCTATAAACATTAACACACTTTCGTTTTTTGCTTTATAAATTTCCTTGTCAGTGTCCTTTTCATAAAAGTGAAACATGAATGAAAAGAGATCATCTTTATGCTGGGCACAGCAGAGGTTGAAGGGTAGGTATAATGTGTTATGAGAAGGTTATGGGTCTGAGATTTAGAGGGGACCCTCACCAGTTTTTTATACTATAACATAGCAAACTGAAAAAAGTGGAGAACTAGCTCTCTAAGTGAAACATGCACGTTAATGAAGATATTTTAGCTATATTAGTGGAAAATGTTAAGAAAAATCCTGAAAATTAAAAAAAAAACACTACACATAAAGATCATTATGTATTTAGTTTCAATTGAGCAACAATAACAACAAGCAAAAAGCCTATATTTCAAGAAACACCAGCTCAAGTTATGTCAGCAGGCAAGATTTCATCCGAGTCACTCCTTCCATCAATCCAAACCTTCATTCGTCTTGATTTATTGTAGCCGATTTTGGCCTTTAGACCTTACTAATTAAACTAGACGTCAATAAAGCCACTTCACCCGGCTTAAACGCCCTTAAAACAGCCAAGATTTATAAATCCACGGATTGCGGATCAATAATAGGGCCTTTCCTGCCACAATCTGCGATGATGTACCAAACATAGCGTACCTTATAGTCTCCGCCACGGGGTGGATTTTTACCGATTTGGAATATCCAGTGAACCTTTCTCTTAGTTATGAAGAAGAGAAGGAATGTTGTTTTACATTTTCCATTTACAAACGTCTGCCTTCTCCAGTATAAATAGATTTTATATCAATAACAGGGGGAAGAAAACTAAGCGTTGATTTTTATTTTATTTATGGGGAAAAGTATTATCGAATATAAAGCTTTATGTAAGGTACTGGTTGAAATAAAAAAGCCAGTGTCACAAGCGGGATTCGAACCCACAACCTTCAGCTAAAATACGCTGCTGCTCTCGCACTGGAAGCAAGGATAGTTCAAGGGGGCCGCGGTAGCCTAGTCAGACCTTCGGCTAGTAGATCCCGCGGTCGTCCTCTGGACTTTTTCTGGACCGGTGGCTGCCATTGAAATAAATTGGCACGGCACTCATCAATGGAAGGAGCGAAATCAGATCTCCTCGGTGACCCAGAATTCGGTCCCAACTCACCGCTCAAACATGAGTTTCTTCGAAGGAACAACACCGGCACACCGGGGGCTCAAATTAACACTTTTATTGCAAAGAAAAAATGAAATGAAGCCCCCAAAAATGAAGCCAGGGATAAAGTAGTAAAAAAAAGGATAGCTCAAGTGGTAGAGCAGCAGCGTGTTTAGATGAAGGTCTTGGGTTCGAATCCCGCTCGTGACGTTAACTTTTTTATATCAACCAACCCCTTACTTAAAGATTAATTAATTGAAAAAAGTTAAGTGGCCAATCGGACCAGAAATTCATCACATGGATTTGTTATTTATGTTGAGAATGCAATAAAATCAAAATAAATAAAAAAATTAAAAAAAAAATATTATATTCAATCGGATCACAAAATATAATGGACTGAATAGAAGTATGATTTAAAAATACTATAATTTTATTTTCGCACTGATAATTAATCAACTAACCTAAACTTTGAAAAAAGAAAAATATTTTACTTTGCATTTCTTTATTTTAAGAACTAATTAAAGATAAAGAAAATAATGGAATTAAGTGCAAATTGACTGGACATATAACTAGTTAGAAGGAAGAAGATTATATAAATTCGTACTAATATTCACATCAAGGTAGGCTCGACAGTTGAAACAATTTTCCTGCAAAATTAATTCCACCCAACTTTAACGCGGATCAGACGGAAAGAGGCAGGTCAAGCTGTTGTTGTGTAATTCATCGGGCGGATCGCAGAATGGAATTTACAACACTTACAAGCACACCTTTGGGACATATTTCATCAAAACTTTACTTCCAAGAGTTCATTCAGGGCAGTATTAAATTGCATGTCACATTTCATGAAAGGGTATGAAAGGGAACCCTGGAAATGTTTTGTAGGCCGGTTAAAAGAGCAATGTGCGGACGTGGCAAGCACGCTATTATTTTCCCGTGGTGTCTATAGAATAGAAGCTTTTATAAATCCACAATATCATTCAGTTAGTGAAACAGCCGTTTAACGGGGCCGAGGGGAAAACACCGATCTGACGTTTTTCGTGAAAGGCAAGAAGCGACATTTATCAACATTTCATGATGGTAGTTTCAACATTCTGTCAGGAGAAGACAGAGCGGAAAAGTTGGCCGGATATCCCTCCCTTATCGGACAAAAGACAAGACGATGAGAAAGAAGTTATCTTTTCTAGGCACTGCGAACGGTTTATTCCGAAACACTGCTGGTTTAATAAGGGGGTGGAAGAAAGGGGCGAATTTATGGGGGTCGGAGCGGGAAGTTGTAAGATTCCCGAAGACTAACTTCCCTCATTCCGGGTGTTTTGAAACAATTACATAACTTCATGATTTGTTATGGCTTCCCCCCCCCCAAATCTTTTCCAAGGTTGCCGTTTATCACAATTTAATAAAGTGTACTCTCTTCGGAAAATTACCTTTTAATTTTCTAAAGACAGAAGGTTACAAGCTACAGAAAGTATTCGGACAAACAAGTTTATATAAAAACAAAACATATAATATCTGAATAAATGGTGTTTCAAAAGCAAAATAATAAAACCAATACTCGGGACGGGGTGGAGCTCATAAGGTACTCGAATCCAGCGCCCTCCGTTGAAGTGTCCCAAGACAAGGAGGGCTTAATGGAGCTTATTGCTTCATAGCAGAATTATAATGTTTTACGAACTGTTGAGATAACTGTTGAGTTGCTTAAGTAGGAGAAATGGCTGTGGTGACTCGCGTATACGAATTAATACGAGATTAATTTCTTCAATTGTTTCCAACCTTCCTCCTTCGGGTCACTGCTTATAACGTTAACGAAAGAGAACAAATAATTTATTCAGCCGTTGACGAAAACCGGAAAATCTCTAGGTATTTCAATAAGTATTTGTGTAAATATTTAGAAAACGCATTTGTTAAAACTGTTACCGTTTAACTTTGCGAGACAATAGCCACCCGTCTGTTAAGTAGATCTATGGCGTACGGGAATTTAGATGGAGTTAATTGGCAAAACGGATTAATTCTCAATGCTCTGATAATTCCCCGCTTCTGAGCTAACAATAGATCAGTCGCATTGGAGCACGAATGAGCACTTAGGAATCCGACTTGAGCGTTGTTGCAATAATCATTTTGATTCACGTTAATAATGAGCACACGTTTAAATGCCTGGATTTCATGGAATTTATATTACAGCTGTTGAAAATAGTTCGAATGTCAAGACTTGCCAGCCCCGACCTACATAACATAGTCGGAAAGGAGTTTAAAAACGCTAAAAGTAATTAATTTTGGGTTTTATTTAGTTTATTAATATGTTTTATTATGACTATAATAATAAATTCTGAACGGTCAAGCGGTAAGTTATAACTTCAGATTCCCTTGAATATTAATGGAGTAATTTCATTTAAATCATCGACTTTCGAGAGAAAAAAGAAGTAATTCCTGTCGAATACCTTCGCGGATTGAGAGGGGGAAAGTTATTAAATCCCTTGATTAAATTCCCCAAGTTATTTATTTATTCAGACAAACCGATTCGGGTTTTTATTCTATCGTCCTAATGTTGTTGTAACATGAGGATTCGAGATGGCAATAAATATCAATCCCTGCATAAAGATGGTTCGCTACAGGCGGCCCGCGGGTAATGGAAACATGTTTATATCACGAATGAATACTATCTCCCGAATCTTGGAGCGGATGAAACCCCTAAATTTACATTTCGGTTATTTTCTGCAAACACCTATATAGGTGAACGTGACGCGGGTTTAAAACAATTCAGCAAACCTCTGTGAATTAATTCGGCACGCATTTTTTCTTTTGTTTCAGCGTTTGTGAAGAAAATCAACTTAAGTTGTCTCAGGCTAAGGCGTTTGCATATTTAAAAAAAGTCATAATTGAAATGAAGCCATCAACTTTGTATTCTTTCTATAGCTCAAAATGTTAAGTGATATCTTTTTTCAATTAATTTTTATGTAAAGTATTGGTTGAGATAAGAAAGTCATTCTCACTAGCGAGATTTGTGTTATTTTCAACGGTTCAGGATTTACACGCAGGATTTTGTTTCAATAAATTGGAGATGGAAAGCACATCACAATATGTTACAACATTATGAACTTTTAAATCCATTATATTTTGTGCTCTGATTGACTAACATCTTTAATTAATTAATTTTTTACGTAAGGTTTTGGTTCAAATTAAAAAGTCAGTGTCAAGACCGGGATTCGAACCCACGACCTTCGGCTAAATACGCCGCTGCTATTGGGGTTACGTGTTATATGTGACGGGAACAAAATTTACTGCACTTATGAAAGACCTATTTTACTGGCTACCTTTATTTTATTTATGTAGATTCTTGTCAGATAATATTTGCATAAAGCAAGGTCTTTGATGCTGAGATGAGCCTACTGTCATTCGTTAAAGGCCAGAGCAAAATTTACTATCCTAATATGCGCTGATGAGAATAATCTAACTCCGACCCGCTTGGATTATTAAATTCAGTTCATCGAACCCTGCATACAACATACATTCAGATGAACAATGGTTCAAAAACTGGCGAATACAACTGAGCACTACCAAATCCTCAAACATAACCTTACCCGAACAACAACGAACCATATAACCTTCAATCAAAAGTGTCATCCGTTACCTAAGGCTGTATTAGACGAACTATCGCCTCGAATCCCCATACAAGATTTGAGAAGGATAACTGAACGATAACGATTACTTAAAGTATACTGATCAACAGATCTAACCTCTCTCATAAAAAAAAAAAAAAAAAAAAAAATACTCGCATTCAAACCTTATTATTATATAGGCCATAAGGCATAGAGCTATGGCGTTCAACAAACCTTTCAACCTCCCTTTTTCAATGAAGTGAAATCCAGCTACAAAAATTCGAGATTAACCTCCAATGTCAATCTAATACTCTAACTTAAAATGTAAGTAAAGTAAAACAACTTTCCTCCCAATCCCTTCACTACAATCCATCTATGCGTCTCATGACGGGCGTCCCGAAACCGTCTCTCAGAGAGGGCTAGAGATTAAGCGATGATTTCTACTTTTTGTTTTAATTTGAATTATCTTGCTATCTACGTAACTTAGTGTGCTTAGCGCAGATTGTTGCTTTATTCCTCAATAAAAAATTAATTCATTTAAAAAAAAAATGATACACAATGACAAACACAAAATGACCACAAAAATAAATAAAAAGTCAAGCCCTTCAGTCTCAGGGAGGATTAGTGGGAAGGGATGAAAAGTTTCTCGCATGTGGGTGTGTACAACAGGATAATTGTTTGTAGAACTTCTTTCTAGTGCATATTGGAGCATTGACGACGGTTCGGGGGATTTTTGATTGTAAGGATTGGATGGATTAGTGGTTCGAACATTTGGCTTACAAAGTTCGAATCCATATGTCCACCAAATGAGCCAGTAGGTGATATAAATGAGTCTCTGTATAGAGACAATTTCTACGGTTCTTCCAGTATATTTCGACAAGTTTGACGAGCCGGTTTAGCTCTTCTCTTTTGCGTTTATGGATTTCACGTAAGTCGTATATCAATGCCCAACGTAACAGATTGCCGTACTTTACTGGTAGGAGAGGAATACCATGGTCGGGATCTGGTCGATGCGACCTGAGTAAAAGTGACATATCGACATTTTTATTCGTTTACTGTCATTATCCGCATCCAGCTTGGCCCGCTTCTCAAAGTATGGCTCTATTGGTTTCTGGGCAAGAATACTGGATCTTTATTACAGGTTGACTGTATCACAGTAATAATAATTTCAGAAAGGGTACAAAAATACACCGGAGGAACACTCCTTTTCCCCCAAATTGGGGATCAAGAACAAGTGGGAATGAAAAATGAGAAGATTTGTTCAAGCAAGAGTTTTCTACAATTCTGGTAATTACAAGCAAACCCTAATTGGACGGAAAGATGATGGAAGGTTATGAGGTTTTTTAGGCGTTGGAATTGTACGGATGAAGAAAAATTTCGAATGTGAAGAGAAAATGTTGTTTTAAGGATGGAATTGTAAATCCAGAATCACACGTATCCGATGCTACACCATGCGACGCTACCCGATGCTACTCGACGCAAATCCAAACTCCGATTTTCCATAAGATTGCATTACCACCGTGCTTATATACCCGACGCTCTGCGATCCCCATGTGCAGATTTTCGACGGGTCGCATCGAGTACAGTGGAAAGAAGAACCGGACGCTCTCATATTTTTATTCAAACTACATTACATCATACTTATTTTATTATAAACCAAATTTACTGTTATTAAAAATTAATTAGTTTTTATTTAAAACAGTTATTGTAATGGTTTGGAAGAAAATTATTTAAAACACTGGGTTACGATTTTTTTGATATAATGAATCTAACTAACAATGTATACTATACTAAATTTGGAACAATTCAATACACGGTTTTGCTCATAAAATTTAATTAATAATTTATTTCATAATTTTACTCGTAAAATTACACCAATTTGTAACGTCGGGTAGCATCAGAACAGGACACTCATTTTTTTAAGTTTATTTCAAACTAAGTAAATGTAATTTTGTCGTTATATTAATTACAACGTGTTATTTTAAAGTAAATCAAATTAAACGAGATCAAAAATGCATAAGTTAGTATAAACATTGTTTAATTATGATGGTTAGGAGTAACTTTATTTAAAACAATTAAGTTGAACAAACAATTTATTAGATGGTTATGCTCAAAATAGTGCATTAAGAACAAAAGATGCGTTGCGAATGTGATAGTGATTATTGCGATACACGCTGTGGACGGTACGTGACGTGCTTGCGTCTGATAGATGTTCACGCCCCACCAAAACGTGGCAAGGCGTCGAGTAGCATCGTGTAAGTGTGGTCCCGGCTTAATTGTTGTTTAAAAAACTAACGCTTTTTGAAATAGATATGTCCAAGAATTTTTGTCAAAATCGCGAGTTTCTTTAGTGGTAGATTGCTTATGACATGGGATACATCACTGGGTGTGATGGATTTGTTGGAGGGCAAAAAGATTTTAGTTCTTGCTGTGCTATTGTTTAGTCGAAGTAATTGTTATTCGGTCAGAATGAGGAGGGAATAGGCTGGAGCAATAGGAGGCAAACAAATCTGCTTTTTCTTCGTCGGACGTACACCAGATATATACAGAAAGAATTTTACGCGTTTTCTTTAAAATTGTCCTTGTAGAATGAAATTATATTATTAAAGGATATTCATTATATCGGAGTCAAAAAAGTACTTTTTTCATTTTACTGTACTTGTCCAATACTTAGAAAAGAATCCAGATACGTTCGTTTGATTAATTTTATACGTTTTTCTATTTCTATTTTCTCTATAGTTCAACGTTTCTTTTTTGATTGAAAGGAAATAAAGGACAATATTAAAAAAAGAAAGAATCGAAAAGGTGGTAAAAGCAGGAAACATTCCATTTCATTTTTAAAAATGTTCAACGAGGCACTGTCATACAAATAATGTTACAACTATGCTTTCTTATTTGACATTTTAAAAAAATAATCGTTGTTAAGCAGCAAACAAGCATTGACATAACTTATTTTAAACGTGGGATAAAGAAGAAAAATATCTAAGCGAATTTAGGATGGTCCGTGTGGTCTCATCTTGATAGAAGGGAAAAAAGCATTTTTTAAATTGGAGGATATTTCCGTCGGCGGAATAAGTTGTCATGTCTTGCTGCATGTGACCGCCAGTACCACTTAATTTTGTTTCTGGTAAGTATTTTATAATTTAATCGTTACTGTTCATTTTCGTGAGCCTATCTTCACTGGTTGTTCTGTCGGGAAGCATTAAGCATTTCGCCATCTGGATGTCTGTCAGACCAAAACAACCGGTAACGACCAAATTACAGGATCATCATCCCACGGAGCAGTGGTTAAATAATTCTATAATAAAACATTACACCATCATGGGCCGGAATAAAAGCCAGTCGGAAGGAGCCAGAACCGGTCTGGCGATAAGAAGACAATCTCATGGGAACAAAGTACAAATTGAAGCACACGTCGATTTTCTACAAACAGATTTTTATTATTTATCATTTTTAAGCTGCATGTACAATTGAAATCTATAAAAACTGATAATGGTAACAAAATGTTTTAATGGGGTATGACAGAAAGAGTCCATTAATGTCATGGGGTGAGAAAGCGAATTAGGTATCTCACAGAATTTTTTTTAGACCCCATTGTTTCAGTTAAGCCACCCCCACACACACACACACACACACACACAAAAAAAAAAAAAAGACAAAAATGGCTCGGCCGAAACATCTTTTATCTCGGCTTTAACATTTATTTAACCTGCAACGTTTTGTCACGGTTTGGATAACGAGGTCGGCTTTTGAGCCACTTTATTTATAACCCCCGGGGGAAAATACGCTTTATTATGAAACATTAATTGTTTCAAAAGGCGATATAAATACAAACCCAGTGTGATAGCCAACGTCAGGATTATCGGGTGGAGACTGGGGTAGAAGTAAACTTACACGGGCAGAGGAAAAAATTAACTTCTGTATTAAGAAATTAATAGCTACAGGAGTGGAGGGCTTACGGGAAACAGATTCGTCCAATACAATGTTATACAATCAGTCGTAAAATATACCCTGGTGGGAGTTCTTGGAAGGATTTAGCAATGGAGGGAGTGAAGGGTGTTGGTAAAGTCTTATCTTGGGAGTCGGTACAAGGGGGAAAGCTATTAAAATAAAATATTTGTGAATAATTGGAATAAGGGATATTACATCAAAGCACAACTTAGAATCGTCGTTTCCGTTCCGTGATGGCGTTTCTACCGCAAAATCGGCACACAAACCCAAATAACCCGTGCAACCCTCAGAGTCAGAGGTCGGGCTTAATGTTATGCTAACTGTAAATCATTATCCTAAACTAAGCCCACGCTTCGAATAAATTTGTTTGTGATTAGAAGAAAGGGGCTAGGACCGAGTGAGATGTCACGATAACATGAGCTATCTACCCTCTCATACACGTCATCACGTCTAAATCGTCTCGTTACTCAACTTCTCCATTTATCCTGCCATATGACATGCGTTACATTCATGATTTTATACCTGAGCACATAATCACGACCCCGAGTACGAAAATGTATAACGGGTTCTGGCGTTTTTCCCCACCCACTCCTAGCAATGTACTGAAGAGGGTAGATTGTTTTATTATGGTAAAACGGTTATTTACGATTTATCGAAGATTTTTTCCTCTCTTCCGAACAATAGCTCGAAAGTATCTGTATTACCTATATTTTCAGCATTTGTAAAAAGTTTGTTATTCACCGTAAACAATCAATTTTCCTTCATCTTTGGGCTTTTTGTTCATTTTTAACTGTTTTGTCATATCTGAATAGTAATTTTTTGTCTCTCTGCGGTGACGCAGAAATATCTTAGATTTAATATTGCAACTCCGCGGAAGATATATTGCATTTGTACAAACATGAATAAAAAATATTTAAATATTTTTTTGTTTTCCCTTTACCTCTGAAGTATAATTTTTAGTAGAGTGAGAACTAATTCAACTTCAACATTGCTGATAATGCTAGGTTCATATTGTTGAATAAGAATACGATATAGAAAATTGACCGTTGTCTTTCTCACACAACACTCTCAATACGACACAGAAGAATGACACATCTACACGGAAAAAAACACTCTGAGCCCTGAAGATGATCTAAATAAAGATCGAAACCTTGGCAGGACATAGAAAATGTTTTTCTAAAACCTACGTCACACCAGAGCGCACCTCACGATCTACAAATAATCATTAATTAACTATCACTAAATAGCACACACAAATTTGACCATTGTTTTAATATTGTTTTTAATTTATTGAATGGACTAGTCACGTTCAGTAGCATTTTGCGGGAATGGCATTGCGGTTTCATCCAAAGAGGCTCGATTCACTGCGGAGTTGTTCTCCTTGGTTGTTGTTGGATTCGGAATTAATTTAACTGTTACATGTGTGTATTTTCACCCTTTGTCGTTTCATGCCCATTTATTTTTTATTAAATTTTAATAATTATAATTATTGTAATATAGCCCAAGTTAAGCAAAGAAAGCCCTGCTAAAAAGGTTATATTTTTCGAAAGCTCCTCGAAAGAACTAGGCGTTTCATTTTAACTAGCCTGAATCTTGATTTTTTAAATTCAATTTTAATGTTGAAGGCTGATCCCTAAGTGCATCAAATATGATTTGTTAAAATCGTGAGGAGTGGTCAAGAATGGGGAAGTTTTTTTTTACGTCTGTCAACCTTACTGTCTTCAGCGCCTGCGTTGATTAGAAAACACCCCCTGTCACAATCGTATAAAAACAGCAGAATACAATATGACAACCCAAGAATTACTCCACACTTTATGTGAGGATGAAATACTTGGTTCGAAATGTGAACTTACTTCTTAAATTGTATTTTTTACAATCTACACATGTTTTGTAATTTACCCAGGCCCTGAAAATGACCCGAATAAAAGTCGAAACTAAACACGAAAAAATGAAAAAGGTGTATTTCTAACCTACATCATCCTTTACCACTCCTCACAGGTTGAACAAATTATGAGAAAACAGGAGACTAAGAAACACACATCGGATATAATGTTCAGTATTCATATCTACTTGTAGACATTTAAAATAAAAGCCCTGATGTAGAATAGCACCACTCTTTACTTCGGATATTTTTGTACGCAATCAGCAGCTTTAAAGCATTTAAAATAACATAAAATCATTGACATTTCATTGGAGTTTTTCTTTTTTGTTTTATTTAAAGCAAATGTAACAACATTCAACATTTACTCTTATTTATATTGGGAAAAAAGGTGTTTAGGTACTAAGGGTACGTAAGAGCGACTGTCATCTCGCTGATTAATAGAGTCTCCAGACCTCGAAGATACGCTTGTTTGCACACTGGAAAAAGGTCTGTTCTCCCTGAAAAAATAATTGTCACAGCCGAGTGGGCGATGGTGTGTCAACTACTTCTAACCCAAGGTTGGACCTTTGTTTCGCAGGCACCTGAGTCCAAGTAAATTCGATGATTAACTCTTAATATGAAGTTATTGGTCAACGGAGAAAAGAAATACCTCTTCTGACTCATTTATCTGGCAGCGTCTTTCTTTCATGTATCAAAAGATTATTATTTTAATGTTAACCTGTGCTCAGCGTTTCATGTAATCAATCCTCATCAAAATTAAATATATCTTCCCTTTCGCTTAAAAGCTTGATTTTTTTGTGGGGGTTTGATCTCATCAACTCTTCGCAAAAAGAATGTACTGATCTCATCAAACATTCCATTCAAAAGATTATTAAATGAAGCAGATTTTGCTAAATTCGCCAATTGCTAGATTTCCTCAAAGCCTAATGCATTTTTAAAATTCTTTAAAAATTTTCCAACGTTTAAATGTTGATCTCTTTAAACATCTTAGATCCATCTTTAGCCAATTTAATAGATTATTAAAAATGCACCAATATTTAATAAAAATAGAAACTTTCCACCCTGGAAAAAATCTCTTATACGAGGAGTCCATTTTTCTCGAATAAATTTTAAACCATCTTCTCAACGATTAAATTAAAAACACGTTTTTTGGGGTATTCTACTCCATTAACAGTCTACTACGCCATAAGTGCAGTACTAAATAGGATTAATTATTCACAAAGGAAATTCTGCGACAAAGGCCAATGACATTTATCGTACAAAAGAACATAAATATGTATGTTAAACTTTGTTCATATTTACATGTTTCAATCTTTTGATGTTAGTAACCAATTAAATCAATTCCACCCTTTAAATGACTAAAAATAAGTCATTGATGCATTTTTATATTAAACACATTAAAAAGAAAACTTAATATGTGAGTGGCAGTATGAACTTGAATTCATTCCACCCTTAATAAACACGCTGCGATGTCGAGGGCACTTCTATAACTTATGACATGAAAAACATAAAAAATAATGCTTTCATTAGCCCCCTTTCGTAACGATAATGCAATAAACATCATAAAGTTGAAATATTCTTTTATGTTTTTTCCATCAAGAGAAGGCCAAGTACATGAGGTCGAGAATTATCATACATTAACACGAATTTGTCCCCAATAAATGGAGCAAATAGGGCCACAGCTTATAGAAGATCCTTATTGTACCTTAGTGCCGTCAAAGATCCATTCCGTATGATAATCAGTTCGATACGGGTAAGGATGTGGATTCCACCCCATACCATAACTGGCTATCTTTGGAAAGGCTGTGACGCGTACATGGGGCATGAAACAAAGCGTTTTCTCCACACACGGTCCCGGCCATCGATTGCCACAAACCAAACTGGCATTCATCTGTGAACATAACAGGCCGCAAGGTTTAGTCGTTGACACTGTAAGGTGAAGGTCCCGGGTTCGAATCCAGCGGCCCTACATTCGAACCCGACATACTTACAAATGGTTTTTTTTCGCACAAAAAAAAGCAACAACAAAAAAAACAGACCCTCATTGTTCAAGACTTTCTACTCGATGTTTCTCCAGAATTAGGGAACCTGATGCGGGACGTCTAGATTCTTGACTTTCTGACGAAGTTTTCTGATGAATGTTTTGGAGCTTGAATTACTAATCGTAGGTAGCACTTCTCAAGGAAGCCGGTAAATGACGGTTACATTGTGGGGTAAAAGCAATAAACCATCGTGTCTAGCCGTCGTATATCCCGATCGACCACTACTTTCTCTTTGTTCGAGGCTTCCGCTCAACTACTGAAGACCATCGGGATGGTAGAGCACACCTAGAATCTATCTAATAGAAACAACTTCCATCTGCCCGGATATGATTTCCTTTTAACAATTTTTTAAAACTCGAATTTATTGTTTCATCAAATAAATCAATTTAAAAAACCAATTAATTCTGTGGACAAGTTGGCTCCGAAGAGGATGAATTGAACTTTTTTATTTTTGATCTTCATGTTGCTCATGTTTCATGTTCGCTGACATTTTTGTTTTCAATATAATTACTTTTTTATCGAGTAGTCGGCCAGGATATAAGAAAACTGAAATTTAGTCATTAGTGATTATTATTCAAATATCGTGAGATGCGGTCTGGTGTGATGTAGGTATCAGAAAAACATTTTCTTTATCGTGCCAACGTTTCGATCTTTTATTGAGCCCTGAAGATGATCTCAATAAAAGATAGAAACGTTGGCACGATAAAGAAAATGTTTTTCTGATACCTACATCACACCAGACCGCATCTCACGATATTTGAATAATTATCCGTTAACGGTCACTAATCTCTACACATTAGTGATTATCCTAATCTACCAATATCGTCTAAGAGACTCACTGAAGATAATAGAATGCCGAAACGCAACTAATAGACAGGATCGACCAAATGACGACTAAAGTTTAGGTTCATCACGTCACAGACAAAACAGAGAAATCGCACAGGAAGGTAACTTCAGTTCAAAAAAATGAATTTCGCTATGTTGAAGCCACCTCCAGGAGATTTATTTACAAACTTCAAGTAAGTGTCGCACAATGCAGTACAAAACAGACAATTGCATGTGGATAAGCTAAGATTTCCTGATTCCTCTTTCCACTACGCACTCAAAATAGTGCACAACAGTAAAAGCTGTAGATAAAGTAAAACGTAAGTTATGTTCAATTTTGCCTTTAGAAAAATAAAAAGGTAACCTGATCGTCTGTAATTGTATCTTAACAAGCTTAATCCGAATTTTTGACTTTACTCTTCGACATACTTTCAATTAATTTTGCTTTTCGTCTAAAGCCTTGGATGGTTCGAAGTAAGTGTCACGAGCGGGATTCGAACCCACAACCTTAACTTAACTTTTTCATCTCAAACAAGACCTTAGATAAAAATTATAATTAATAAAAATAATTACACTGTCAAATATGACTGATAAACATATAGGGATTGGACATAATATACATTTTGTAGATGGCCTGAAGACGGCTCCTCCAGAGTTAGAAAATATGTTTAAAAACTAAATTATTATTATTTATTTCTGCTTGTAAGTTTGGGTTAACATATATGTATATATAAAATGCTTATGGATCATTATTTAGCGGCACGATGTATTGTACCATCTGTAAACGTTGCCAGTCTTGAAAAAAAGGGAAATAAATCCTCGAAACGTTGGCATGAAATAAAGTAAATTTTTCCTCACTCCACCTCGGACTATCAAGCAACTGTAAAAATCTACGGTTTATATCATGCAAAACTAGACAGCTTTTACTTATTTAGCCTATTCCTTGATATAATTAAGGATATTTAAACATTATTTTATTTCCTGCATCAATTTTATCGCGGTAATGGACCTAACACAATTAAAAACATGATTCATTCTGAAACGGAAGTATTAAATATTAATCATCCCTGTTGTTAAAATGTGCTGAACTATTGTTAATACAATGCAACATTTAAAGTTCGTGTAAACCTTTGCAATCTATGTGGTACTTATTCTTACGATTTGTCTAAAAAAATATTACTGAGAATTAATTAAGGTTTTTAGTTGAGATAAAAAAGTCATTGGCACGAGCGGAATTCGAACCCACGATCTTCGGCATTATTATCTCCACTAAAAACCTTAATTAATTGAAATATATTAATTGGTCACGCGGTCAACCGAGACTACCGAAATATATCCACAATTCAATCTTACACGATGAAATAGACAATTCCTTTCCTACTCATCCCTGTATTTAATTTTTTTTTTTTTTTTTTTTTTTTTTTTTTTTTTTTTTTTTTTTTTT
>CM077105.1:1405662-1426982 GCA_039619505.1 Cimex hemipterus | reverse complement strand
TGGTTAATGTTTCTAGCCGTTTGGGCTCCGCTTCGGCCGAGTTTAAACTCGTAAAAGAAAATCGTACGAAATTCTCGCTTTGACATTATAAGGATGACTGAATTATTTCCAAGTAGCGGAATGCTACAGAGGTAAACAAACAATATCATTTGGAAGAGGATTAATAAGTGTTGACATTCATACAAATGAGTAATCCTGTAAACGTAAACAGAATATTTTATATAGATTTTTTTTAATGAAAACTTAAAATCCTGCATTATTTTCCGGACAACCCAATATTATTATAAACGAATTATTTACATTAGTAAATACTTTTTTTTTTTACAAGAAATGATTTTCTTTTAATTTCGACCCCTAATCTACAAATTCTTGTCATGTAAAAGACAATAATCTGAAGCAATTACGCAGGGATGAAGCTGACCTTTATTGATATGCTTGACTTAAGTACTGAATTAATACCAGTATCACTTCATCTCAGACCTTGGTTTCGTAAAAAGAAACACTTTTATTGCGATTACGCCTTTCTTAATACATCCGCTGTGTCAGGACATTTTTGCAGAAAGTTTCAAAGTTTAAAGCAAAAATTCTTGTAATATGTGTTCTTAAGCGTGAACAAATTTAATTTAAATTAAGCGTTAATTTCTTTTCACTTGGAACCACTCGCAGATGTCAAATAATATAATTCACAAATCAAGGTACAAGCCACTATTACTACGTTACTATAATCCACAAGAGGTGGCTAAAACATGGATTAATCTATGTTTATGACGTGTTACTAGGTAAAAAAAAAATATCGAGCTTGTGTCCCAACGTTCTTGCCCATAAATCCTGAGAGCCGAGAAAAATTATATTTTATGCAATTTAGGGTTTTTTAATCATAAGTAGATAAAGACTAGATTGTATAGAAAAATTCCCAAAATTCTTTTTCAGCAAAGTTGATAAAAAAATCGTTTTCAACAAAATCAATTTGTATTAGTTAAAATAAACCTTTAAGACTACTAAATATGAATTTTATAGCAAACAAAATATAGACGTTTTTCGGGGAGGAATCAGTCGGGGGTAATTTTCTTTTCTCAGATGTCCCATTTAAAATTTAGTACGTTCTTTCGATTTTATCCATCTTAAATGTCAGTACAATCATTAAAAAGATTATTATTTCTTCTTTCCGCTTATGGTAACAAGGTTTATCTTTTATGTCAACATAAAAGAGAAAAAATGGATATTTCCTCAAACGTTTTATTTTTCTTCTGCAGTGCTGATTTATTTACAGAGACTGGACGTACTTTGTGCCATTAAATTATGAATTTTCATGTAGATCAATAGGTTATTTCAAAGTTATCACCAGAATCGGAGAAAAGGAAACTTTGAAAAAAAAATTCTTTCATTTTCTCGAAAATCTGTATTTAGGGGTTGTTGGGGGTTGGGAAAATTGAATATACACTTGCTGAACCATCACATAATTTGTATTTTAATATAATATCGTGCTTACGTGGTAATTTTGTGACCAAGAGGCGTAGGAAAAATAAAACTAAAACAAAAATATTTTTGGACGTAACAAGCAGAGTTTACATTCGTTTTTTTCCTATCCTGAAAAAACATTGAACCCAAATTTTGGGGAAATAAAAAAATGTTTCTTTAAATTTTCGTCTACCAAATTTTTTCGCGAAAATGAGAAAAATGACTGAAGCTTTGAAACGGCATCAACGATTCACAGGATACTATCCAGGGACTTACAAGTTATAAAGTACACAAATAAATGTTGCTTCCTCATAAATCAGAACTGGAGAAAGAAAATTAATGTTTAAAAGTTTTCTATTACTTTTACCCTTAATCTTCGCACTTATAATAAAATAAAAACCTTATTTTAATAAAGCATAAAAGATGAGAAATCAAGTTTTCCAATGATTATAATAACGATGAACTTTGATAAAATCAGAAGGACTTTTGAATTTTTAAATTGGAACACCTAGAATCAGAAAAACGGAAAGTGCCCCCTCTTAATTCAACACAAAAATGTATGATTTTTCTTAACCTTAAAAACCCGTATTTCACGGTCAAAAACAGTTGAAACTATTCAGAATTGATTTACTCAGATTTGTACCAATTTTACTCACCGCTTCATAAGGTTTTTTTTAACTTTTCATAAACCCCATTTAATACGATTGTCCATACTACATAACCCATATTTTAAATAATTATTATTAATAATTATATAATATAATTTTCTCAGCTCCTAGGGTCCATTGACACGAGACTAACACACGTGTCATTTATTTTTCGAACCGTTATCACTAAAAACGTTTCATTAGAATCGGTGATCCAACTTCAGTAGATTCCTCTTATTATAGTTGTATGTACATCAACTTCTATTTAATTAAAAAACGATTAACCTTAATAAATGGTCTTCTACAAACCCCAAGTTAATTTTAGCTAGGAATCATGTTCGTAACAGATTTAAAATAACTTTCTCATCTAGCTGGGAAATGAGACGATTCCTATCCTAAATTAACTTGCAATACTAATCGTTTCTAAATAAACGGGGTGGGCCTGTTTTTTTACAAAACGCATATAACCCCCTCACGCTTATATATTAGAATTCATCCTTTCTATTAAAAAAAATCGGCGATAATTTTTTTGTTTCACTAGAGAGACTTGTTTTATAAGACTCGACCGAAAATTAATTTTGGATAAGAATGGTGTGGTGGTAAGTAAACGTTAGTCGATGGTCAGAAATAATTCAAAATCGTGAGATGCGGTCGGATGTGTAAGTTAATGTCATTAGTGTTATTACTTAGTGTAGTGAGACTGTTGTTAGGTTTATGAGTTTAACTGTCCCCAATCTGCTCCGGAGATCGTTTCCATAAGTAACGAGTATACAAATTGGATTGCTTTAGCAGGGTGAATTCTATAGGAAATTCGTATACATTGTGGAAATATTTTTTATAAATTTTTCTTCGTTTGTCTCGCTTATTGTTTCGTTTTTACGATCAATTATTTCGCTCATGGAGACCGAATGGTTGTTTCCATAAATGAGAGTATAAAAATCAGCTTTTTTGCCTTATCTCGCTTATTTTGAGGTTTATCCGCTCATAAGGTTAGATGATTAATAATCAGATGTTTATACAATAATGATAATTTATGATTAGATGAAATTATAAAACGTGTCAAATTTCATGAGCGAATTTCTTATTTTGTAACACTTATAAATCAGGTCATTGGTGTCCATCTATACCAGTGATCATTTCCGTCCCCGATTAAAGGTTGATTTAATTCAATCCGTTCAGTTAAAATGTGTTACACTTGACTATGTCAGTGAAAACCTTTGACAAGGTAGGTATGTATGCCAGAAATTTCACTAAACACGGTGGAACAGCGCCGACTTTCACAAGCAGTCGTGGCCGAGTGGTTAAGGCGTCTGACTAGAAATCAGATTCCCTCTGGGAGCGTAGGTTCGAGTCCTACCGACTGCGAGAGGAAATTTTTTATACAGCACCACACTCTGTATATTTTAGTCAAATCTCATCAGACTGTTTTTGTATACAAGAAGGACCTTTGTATAGGTTTCGTCTCAAATCAAACACACAGAGACGAATATTAAATGCCGGACTTTTAAAAATATTTCGTTTGTTTGCGGATTTGCGGATCGATTGAGGAGAGGCAAATTCTTTTTTCTCGTTTATTTTAGGCTTCTGGGTTTAATTTGGGCGCCAATCGATTCAGAGGCCTGATTTCTGTGAACGGAAACTCGTAATTGCGGACAAATAAGTGGCGTAGCTTTTCCTGTTAAACTATTGTTACGTGGAAATTTTATATATTTCGTTTATTTGTGTTTATCACGCTTGTGTAAAACGAGTATAAAAATAAATTTTAAACAAGTATGTCAGATTTTTCTTTCGGGTTTTTGCACTTATCTCGCTTAACTTGAAGTTTATGAGCATAATTCTCGTGGCAGTTCTTATGCCAATCGATTCAGGAGGGACAACCTTTTTTTCTCGTTTATTTTAGGCTTCTGGGCTTTATTTGGGTGCCAATCGATTCAGAGGCCTGATTTCTGTGAACGGAAACTTGTAAATGTGGTCAAATAAATGGCGTAGTTTAAGACTATTGTTACGTGGAAATTTTATATATGTCACCTAACCGTGGATAAATGAAATTTAAAATTCTTTCTTTAAAGCTTAGGCCCAACAAGTTGGTTTTACTTGCCCCAGAGGTATTTTTAAAGAATGGATTTTATAGTTTATTATTTTTTATGGTCTTATTATTCAATAAAATATAAATTCTTTCTAGAAATGAAATAATATTTATTAATTTTCTTTAATAAACTCAAAACAAAATACACCTTTTTTTGGATAAAATGAAATAAATTGAAATTAACAAATAAATTTAATTGACAATGACTCAATGGATATACGGACTAAAGGAAATGATCTTAATTAAATACCTTATGTTTTTTCAATCAGGTTGATACTGCTCGGGTTCAGGAGAGAGAGTGTTTTCTTCTCTGTCCCCTTGAGCTCCTCTATCTTTATCTTTCATTTTGTTTACATTAGTACCAACCTTTTCTATTTCTTATTAATTCATTTGTTATTATTTTTCTTAATTTTATTTTATATTATTGATTTAATTTTAATTACCTTTATCTAATTTTATTTTATTTATTTATTTTTGGACATCTGTTTGTAAGAGATGTCACATATATTTCGTTTATTTGCGTAGAATTTTTCCTCATTTGTCCCGCCTATTTTGAGGCTGAAGAGTTTAACTCTTGAGCGGATTGAGTTAGCTGGGTGAATTCTATAGGAAATTAGTATAAATTGTGAAAATATTATTTACACGTTTTTTCGTTTGTCTCTTTATTGTTACGTTTCTTTATACGTTTAATTATCGCTAATCGACTGCGAATGGTCGCTCAGCTCTAGAATCGAACTGTACAGTTAAAATAACAAAGTTAGTGCCATTTCCCAGTTAGATGAGAAAGTTAGGTTAACACCATGCGATTTCAAGCAAAAAATAATTTAGGGTTTGTATAAGAGCATTGCTTAAGTTAATTGTTTCCGAATTAAATGGGCGGATATAGAAGTTGGTACATCCTGTATTCGTGTGTTCTGGTGTTTGTAAGTACACATTATAAGGATTTTTTTCTTCAAATTGGCCTTTTCCCAGGTGATACTTTACTACACAACTATAAAAGCTGGTTACTAACTACAACAATCATACATATTTTCCATATTGTATACCACATTTAGGTGAATAGACAATGTGAAACAATTTAATGTTTGTCAATGGATTGAATCAACAAAATTCTATTATGTCCAAAATGAGATATTTCTACAAGTGTTTGACGATTTTGTGATGTTACTTTTCCATGTTTTCCCCCATTATGTGTCCCATTCACCACCCAGGCGTCAGCTCGTTTGTATTCGTCTTTCCATCCTTGCCCACTTTCGCTATCTAGCTATCAGCCGTAAATAAGGGGGCGGCGTTTCCATGGTGACTTCCGTGGCCGACCCCACCAAATCCGCTTTTATTACCGATAAATAGGCCCATATAGACGTAATACATTGCACCGAACCTTCCACAATCTGTCACATTTAATCACTTACAATCACTATAAACATTTCCGCCGAGTCCCAGTCGCCTTTTATCCTATTTATCTTTGAATTTATTGCCGTCGGTGATCGCTGGCCGCCTTTGTGGCGAAAACGGATCCTAACAAGCATCCGTTATATTGATGTGGGTGTAAGCCGATAATATCCCGCCAAGATACGGCTAACGGCTTGTTAGCTTTGTCTGTGTGCCTATTGTCATATCATTGAAATTATTATGCCACAACATTAGCGAAACTCAATGTCCGAGTTAAATAGATATAGCATGAAACCCAGGTTTATTTTCTAAATATTTACTGATTCAAACAACAGAGTTACCTCGCGGACATCAACGAAATAAAACAAACGTCAGTTCAAAAAAAACTTCTCCTGATATCGCATTAATAAAGACATTTTTGCAAAAGACAATTTCAATATAGTTAAAAGCCATGACCGAATCAAGCCCGTAGTCGGTTGCATAGAAAGGTTAGAAAGGAAGACAAAATTTGTATTGGAAAATGTATTTATATAATATATATAACAATTTAATGTCAAACAAATCTTCACGACCTCCTACACAATTTCAACAGACTACAAAGGAGAGGAAGAACACAGGAGAAAATCGGACACAATGATATGGTATACGGATGGCTCCAAAACAACTGAAGGAACCGGATCAGGAATTTTCTGTACAAGCCCAAAATATGAGCAGTCAAACTCACTAGGGAAGTACACCTCGGTCTTTCAAGCAGAAATACATGCTATCAATGATTGTGCCTTGGAAAATCTTAAAAGAGGTTACACTGACAAAAAAAATTCTCATAAGATCAGACAGCCAAGCAGTTATCAAAGCACTGGCATGTACAAGTATTACATCAAAATTAGTCAGTGAATGCATCCAAAATCTCCAAAACCTGGGAAAACACAACAAGGCAACGGTATCCTGGATGCCAGGGCACAGGGGAATTTTGGGTAATGAAGAAGCAGGCAGGCTGGCCAGAGGAGGATCCGCAAGACCATACATAGGCCCCGAGCCTATCCTTGGGATATCGAAAACAAACATAGAATCCTCCATCGCAGAATGGATCCAAATAAAACAAAGAGAAAAATGGACATACTGTAGCAGTGCTAGACATAGTAAACACATGATAAAACAACCCTCATCAAAACTGGCAAAAACACTGCTACAATTGGAGAGGGCAAATCTCAGAGGAGTGGTAGGACTACTAACCGGCCACTGGCATCTGAGAAAACATCTACATAACATGGGCATATATAATAGTGATCCCATTTGCAGACTATGTAATGAGGAGGAGGAAACAGCCACTCATATCATCTTCGAATGCGGAGCAACGGCTCAATGGAGATTCAATCTGACGCACAGAAATGACTCAGAGAACCACATTGAAGCAATAACAGTGAATGACTTGATACTTCTGAAAAAGAGGAACGAGTCTATTGACTAAACTAAAGAACTAGGAACGTACAATAAGCCAGAAGGCTGCAGTGCCTGGGGCACACAAACCCACTTCCTAGTCCCCTTGCCACCATTCCATTCCATTCCAATGTCAAACAAGAAATCGCTAAACTTAACAATCAATAGAAAAATTTAATAAATATTTACAAAGATAAAATTGAAAAAGGATAACGCAAGGTAGGAATGAAATGTGAACTAAGTGCAAGGATGCACAACTGGAACGATAAAGACATGATAAATTCTAGGCCAAAACAGGGTCAGGTGGGCACGTTATACTTTGTTTTTGTATATAATAAATAACTTTAATTATAACACGATATGTAAATAACATATAATTCTTTTAACAGCTGAGGAGGGGTTATGGGATAATCCTACTGTTTTCGTCAATAAAATAAAAATTAAACCAGTAGCGGTCATTAATAAAAAACGTCATTTCGGATGAAAAATAACCAATCTAAATAGAATTCAATAATCTAGGCTAGTCAAATGTAGTAGGGGTAACGCACTTAGATAAATGCAATAGGTAAAAATTAGATAAGTAAGTCTGAGCGAATATTGAATTTGTTGTGTTCTCCTGGTTTAAATATAAAATTAATTAATGAAGGTCAAAAAAATGCCATATAAGTAAAAGCGAAACGAAAGAAATTTGGGATTGATTAACGATACAACTTTAAACAAACGAAAAAGAAAATAAGCATAAACCATTAAAGTTAAAATAACATATAACCTGTTGTATAAACCGGGTTAAAAAATAATTAGGGCCTAAAAAATATGGGACCGTTGCACGACGACAGTTTTCATTACGGTAGGGAAGAGAACAGGAGACAAGGGTAACAAATTTCTATTAGAGAGAGGGGGTCCGAGTGGATTGAATACCTGTGAGCATTAGCATAGAAATTTCCGAGTACATGACTAACAGGCTCCTCTGAATTAAATCACGGGCCGAGTTAAGGTCTATAATGTGCTAATATGTTTCTGCCCTTTATAGACCTTGTTTCTCTAAAACGGCCAAGGGTGGAAGAGAGAGAATTATATCTCTTATTACCATTTTCATATATCAAATAGTCTTAGCAAGATTTAGAGCAAATTAAAGGATCCCTTTTTTTCTTATTATGAGAGGTTAAGAAAAATTTATAGAGCTCTCTTATCCTGTTTTAGCGAAGGATTAGAAATCTAATCGCTTTTGATGTTATTTTATTAAATATAATTCCAACATAGTACTACTTTTGTACAAATGGAAATTTAAAATTTATCACCGCTTTCAAAGGAAGGTGACGGCTGTGAAAGTCTGAAGACGGATTGTGTCTGTCTTCTTTGCTCTACTCGGCAAGCCGGTCATAAATCACACAGGCGCGTACATGTTGTTGAACGACGGCGGAGCTGCCAACCTACTAATCCCATTGTGTGTATTTATCTCGTTCCTCTGGTGAAAACACAAGAAAATCGCATTTCACCCTCCCGAACAACGCGTCAGCCCACGCGTTTAAAATGGTGAAACATGGGAATTAACGTCACGCCCTTTTCGAGTGTTTGTTTCCGGGGATAATGCCTAAATTGGATCATAAATTTAATTGATTTTAAAACAATTTTTATAATAAAATAATTTTGTACATCAGAACAATTGGAGATGGTTTCCTTAGAAATCCTGTTAACATGTTCAGTTTTTTCTCGAATATTCAAATAAAGAATCAGGTAATACTTTTTTCATATTATAAGTATATACGAAGAAAGAAATACGATTCATATCCTCTTTCCCTGGTGTATATCGCATTTTCAATTCTTTACTCACGATTCGTTACGGCCCTAACCATCTTATCATCCCATTGAAAATCCAATACTCACTCCTTCGGGGGAGAGGGACACTAAGTCGAAGCTATGTATTATTGTATAAATCAATATTATACATTTTCCCACTTGAAAGCAACGGCTGCGATACATTATTAAAATTTGATTTATGTTCATTCAGAATAAATAAAATTTTTTTTAAATCCGACTACCAAACGTACCGCTATTTCCAACCAATTAGTTATTTAATCATCCATAGACGGTCTCGAGTTTTGGAACAAATCGTTTTATCAAAAATTAAAACGTTACTGTGTTGGCCTATTAAGATCATTTTGGCTTGCTTATCCACGCAATTTTAACCTTTAAGACAGGTTTCAGCTTTATGTCGTCTTTAGAGTTAAGTTTTTTCTCTTTTTTTGTTAAATTAACGTGTTAATGCCGTCAACAGATAATAGTTGTTAAAAGAAAAATCCGCTGACAATCTGACAACAGACAGACGAAAACCATGCGGACGGGCTGGGCGAAATGATCGGAAACAGCTAAACATGTCGTTTCGAGCAGGCCCCAAACAAGTTTAAATGTTTATTGTTTAAATATTAATACAGTCTGTGTTCAGATGATTTTTGTTATACTAGGTGCCCGATGAACAGAAGTCATTAATTCACAGGCTAACCAGCAAATCAAATTGGATTAAAACTCACTATTGTTCCAAGTCTGGATAGTCTGTAGTTATTCGAAATATTCCACTGTTCAGACAAAATTTCAACCTTTGAAAATTTTATCTTAGAAAATATTATTCCTACTATAAATATGATTACATTACTGGACAGAGTAATTGAAAATCCATAAAAAGTTTATTTTTCTCTTGTTATAACCATAAGCAAGCAAAACCCAAACATACTGAGAAGATAAAGTTTGGCGAGCTTCCGAAGATCTTGTCTAAAGTTTAAATAAGATTTTCTCGGTTCTGTAAATATATAAAGATATGGCGCTTACAGATATGTGACCCTACTACTGAGCGTTAAACAGAAGTCAACTTCTAAACGACAATTATCATCAATGAAAAAATTAACGTTTACTTCCAAAAATTCGATTTTTTGGTTACAGTAGGCTAAAAATAGCCATTATTTTTGAAACTTCCAGGAAAAATAATTGTACTGGCACAAATTAAATACAACTTTTGAGCACAAAATCATAAGAAAAAATTAATGTTCCTCTTTGAAAATGTACAAATCATAAACGTTCATAATCCAAAAGTAATAACTCTGAGAACTATTACAACCATAATTATGTTTCTGTAAAGGTTTACATATATCCAATATTTGTTTCTAGGTTAAACTTTTTTCATTACACTTTAAATTATTGTTTGGGTTATTTCTTTTTATTTTCACGTTAACTGATTTTCTGTTTATATTTCAAATATTTATATATTGCCGTTCGTTATATATTGATTTTTAATGTTTTTAGAATAAAATAATTTGTATCTTAAATGTAAATAAAATAATATCGTTCAATCAATTGACACTTCTTCTGTTATCAGCTTGATATTGATTTATAAAACTTTGCTTAGGCGTATTAAATTTCTTAGGCTGACGACCAACGTTTTCTATCAAAAACAGAGGGAAAATAAATTCGAAGAAGTTCCAACAATACACAGATTGCAATCGGTAAGGAATTTCCGCTCAAGATGGATTCGCGCCTTCATGATACCCTCACGCACGACCGAACTTTCACGCCGGGTGGGTATAATGGCACTATTGGACGGGGCCAGGTAATCCCAAAGTTGATCCATTGGAAAAGCAATATCCTTTAATTTTTTAGGCAAGGTCCCATTTAGAATGAAAGTATAGATTAATCAAATGTATTTCCAGATCCATTAAGTCGTGGTTAAAAAAAAACAACTGAAAAAATGCATTAAAATTTTTCTATTAAACAATAATTTAGGGAGCCAATAAACACTTCTAATTACCTAATATGTTCTAGAATTAGTAATCTCCAACATAAACAGATAAATATATATATTTTTGTGTTTATATAACATGTAGAAATCAGTCCACTTTTCTCAACATTTGCTCTATCAATTTGACTAATTTTACGTGCAGGTTTCTGAATGTATGACTAATACTTATGAACAAAATATTTCTAAGATAAATAGTTTTAAATTGATAAAATCGGTCAAAAAAAAATGTAAATTTACATATCAAAATAAAAATACACATTATTTGAACCATTTATTAGCTATAAGTAGCATAACAATTTACTTAATAATTCTAAAACGAATCATAACCCTCAATAAGTGTACTTTGTTGCGTGAAAACCTGATTTCTCAAAGGAGGCCAAATACTGAAAAAAGCTTACTTCCCTCCGAAAATGAAATAAATGAAATGTTTCACTAGTAACGAGGACTCTCTTCTATTATTTGGAGTTATTGAAAAAGTTAGTTTTTTAGTAAATATTTATAGTTTTTTTAAATAATTTTAATTTTGTTGATGAATTTATTATCTCTCTCAGTACTAAGAAATTCAAAATCATCTTGAAGAAACAAACATTTTTAATTTCTTCCGAAGGAATGTAAGCTAAATTCAATAATTAATACAAAATATTACCAGTGGTCAGAAAAATCACCGTGAGATACAGAAAAGCCTAAAGAATACAATTTTGGAGGACAAATTGTGTAGACCCGTATTACCGTAATCCTCATAAGAAGAAGTTTTCAGAAATAAATAAAAAATCCTCTTAACATTTATTTGTCTTATATTCTCTTCCGATCAAGGATAAGTTAACGGTTCAGAATTCTCTTTTAATGTTATTAGTAATTACAAATGATTTTTGTTTTAATTTTTACGTCACCATTTTAGATTTGAGTGAAATCTAGTAGATCTAGCTTGCGGAAAATTATCCGTTCTAAATATGCTTTGATAACTAAGCACACAAAACATTATATATTCAGAAGTATTCTAATGAAAAAGTAACATTTTTGTACAAAATATTAAAATTAAAATTAATTAAGGTTTTCAGTTGAGATAAAAAAAGTCACTAGCACGAACGAGATTCGAACCCATGATCATCGGCTTGATACTATATCTCAACTAAAAGCCTTAATTAATTTTAATATATTAATTGATCAAACGAACCACGAGATTAGAGAAATTAAAATTAACATCCTAAAACCGGAAGTTTTATTATAACTAAAAGTTATAATAAAAATTAGACGAGGGCAATGTAATAATGTATATCCCAAATTAAATGAAAACTTGGAATATACTTAATATATTTGTCTAAAATTTTTAAACATACAGTGGATTTTGGAAGAAGGAAGCGAAACACCGCCAACTACTGGCCACTTTTTCACCACATTAGTACGTTTCTGGCATAGAAGCAAAACGACATTATTATGGTAGGGGTTAATTAGATTTAATTGTTGGGATTATAAATTATTCTTAATTGAGTTATATCGCTATTAATAAATCAAAAAAAGGCATGGTCACAATCAAGTTTATTGTACAATCGAGCCTGGTATTATCACTTCCACAAATTCAAGAAGAATAACTCCGCCGTCTTCTAAGTAATTAATCATGAAGACGACGTTATATGAACGTCAACTTTATGTATTAACATCTTTCACTGAATTACGGGCTTGAGGCATGATAGTGAAAGCGTACAAATACGGTTGGGAGTACAACCGTAGCCGGGAGAAGTTTGACTATGAAATAATTATAACAATGAGGAAGCATAAACCTAAACTGACTAACTCAGAGGACTGTGCACATTGTTTCACAAACGATGTTCTAAGGTAATTTCGCGAAGTTTGGACACTATGTTTAAAAAATCACTAAACACCAAGACATACACAGACATACAAACAATTGTGTATGATTATTTATTATTTCCATCTTTTCTACCGAAAATGATTTTATGTTTAAACAAAAAAAAGCAGTTTTGACTACACGGCAATTTATAATTTAATAAGAAACAACCCTATGCCTTTTATTGTAGACAATTATTCTTGTTTATATGAACTTTTTATGAAATAGATTTCGGCTTTAATATTATTAATTGTGTGGTATTTAATGTCGTTAATTAACGATAAATTGCAGATCATGAGATGTGGTCTGGTGTGACGTAGGTGTAGAAAAATATTTTCTTTATCGTGTCAAAGTTTCTAACTTTTTTGAGATCATCTTCAGGGCCTGGGATTTATACACATTATTTAAATTGCTCAAATACAAAAATAATTTTAAAAAATTAAAAAATAAATAAATTTATACAACACTTGAAAATTTTAGATTTACAAAAAAATAATAGTAAAATAATTTTAGACTCAAATAAAGTATTTGTACTCACTCAAAGTGTTGCTCGCGACGTGAACAGAAATACTTTGATTGCCTCTAAAATTTCTATCGTGGTATAAATTCATTTTTTCACATCTTATATACACTTGGATAATTTAAACAATGTTTATAAATAAATCCCAGTGCCTGAAGACGATATCAATAATGATGGAAATGCGGCACGATAAAGAACAGTTTTCCCCCTTACAAATACCAGGCCGCATCGCACCATCTCCAAATAATCATCATTAATGGCATGCAAAAAAATTTCAAGAGTCAAATTTTAAAGAGAGAACATGTTAGTTCGTTTGTAAAGCTTTGTATGTATGTATATATCAGGATTCACACGGTTAGCAAATATAAACAACCACTTACAACATAAAAAGTTAGGTCTTTATCTATAATGAAATTATGTTTTTGGCTGAGATCTACCTCCCTTCACAGGCAAAAAAGGGGGCCTCTCATGGATAAAGAAAACAGAGAGTGGGTAACTGTTAAAACACAACTTGGGTGAAGAAACATGAAAAAAATAAAGGGATTAAAACACTAAGAAGTCTGGAAAGAAATTTACGGCTGTCGATGTCGAGGAGTTCAATGGCCATTAGGAAAAAAATTAATAAATATGAATTGTCAATTTTGTTAGAACGGTGAGAGTTACGTGGTGTGAAACAGTAAAACAACGGCATAGTCTCACATTTTACAGTTTTTGTAAAGTCGGAAAATAAAACGCACAGAAAAATCGAAAAGACAAAGCCCGGCCAGACAAATTCATATTCCTAAAAATCAAAGTAGATTATTCTGGAAGAACGTATGCAAATTGATTATTTGGAAATCGTGAAATGCGGCCTGGAGTTACGTAGGAATTAGAAAAAACATTTTCTTTATCGTGCCAACGTTTCGATCATTATTGAGATCATCTTCAGGGCTCAAAATGTTTGTTTTCTGTGTAGATGTGTATTTCTTATGTGTCGTGTATATGGCACTCTCAACATGACACATCTATACAGAAAACGAACATTTTATGCCCTGAAGATGATCTTAACAAAGATCGAAGCGTTGGCAACATAAAGAAAATGTTTTTTCTAATACCTACGTAACTCCAGGCCGCATTTCACGATTTCCCAATAATCACTAATAACGATCACTAAACACCACCCACTTTCGCAAATTGCAATACTTTGAAATTAAATTAATTTTTATTTTATTTGAAAGAACTTCGTTAGGGTCTGCATGTGGTGAACCTACAGCCTAGGTCACGGTCTAGATTCGATTTTGCAGAAAATTAAAAAAAAAACACATAACTACATCAAAATATCCTTTATAAATAAATTAATCGCCAACAAATTCTGCGAATTCTATGAACAACTATTTTCACATCCTAACATAATAGCCTGATCTATGTCCAACATTAGCATCCATCCATACAACCCAGTAAGGCGCTTGAAGCGGAAGAGATGGCCCCGAGACATCCTTATGAATAAGTACATAAATATCTATTCATAAAGCTGGTAGAGCAACAATGGTTTCTGGCTCCCCTCAGGATATTTGCAAATGATAAATATTGTATCACATTTCATAATGTTTATATTTGTACAGATGGTAAGATACGATTTTTTTTTAAATTAGACACCATAACAGAGTATTATCTGATATTCGCTATTTAGATTATCTCTTAACTCTTTTAAGTTATGGTTTATATAAACTATTCAAATCAAATTGAGCAACAGAGACTTTATTGTAAAAATAATTTTTGTGTTGGGTTAAAACATCCTGATTATTAATTAACTGTTATTACATTCTAACATGACTTCCATTCAAACCTCCAAGAAATGTAACAATTTAATTCAGCGTCGAATGATATGATGATTGAAAATTACTGTATCTGAATTATTGGACATATTTGCTTCATCGAAACGATATAAACAGTTGAAGATCAGTCAAGGAGACAGTTATTTTTCACGGATAAATAACATAATTCAGTCCTAACAGCTTTCAAAAGTGTAAAATAACAGTTTGGATTGAATTTCAAATATGTTTAAGAGAAAAAAAAAATCGTTCAATTGAATGCTGATGGAAAGATTAGATTTTCAACGAGCGATTTAAAGTTAGCTGACGTGGAAAACCGTTTTCCCCCGTTCTACGCTTGTCATTACCCCTTGTCAAATATTTGTGAGAAGAAAATCATAGGAGAAAGTGATCGCGTGAATGGCAAACAAACCGTTTTTACTCCGAGACTTCGCCTTCCAATAACTCGCTCAATTACGGAACTAATTAGGCAAATGACCGTTCAAAGTAATCACGATAGAGCCCCACCGACAAATTTATGTCGATTTCCCACGTTCTTTATCGGAACTTAAACCGGACGGTCGGTACGTTTTTTTTATAATTATTTAATTTAATTAATTTTTTTGTTAAACATATTACGAACATGTTGTTTTATCGTTGCGCATAAAGTAATAGCTCGTTAAATATTTACACGGAAATGTAAATAACGTATTCTACTAATGACAATTTTGTGTTTGGCCATTACACGCTTAATTACAGTTACTCCCGTTTTCAAAAATTTAATTTTAATTACCATAGCTTCTTATTTACTAACTGCATAGGATTTAGACATTTCCTGGTATATTTCAGCCATAATTGTAAAGGGATTTATAGAACGTTTATTCAGATTATGCTCTTTTGTTCTTAGTAAAATCATTTGTTTCCTGTTCATTAAGATTTGGCTACTTACTTTTATTTCAAATCAATTCTGGGTCAATTTTACGTTCATGCATTTAATCCAAATTGTCATTGTTTCTTTTATTATTATATTTATACATTTTCTATAATCTTAAAGCAATAACTGTGTCGGAATTTTCAGAAGGTTTATTAAAATTATGCTCCTTAATTCTAGTATGAATCAATTAAGACATTTAATCTGAATTACGATATTTTCAAACAAATGATTTCTAATTTTTTGTTTTGTTAATTCCCTAAGTAACTCTTGCAGAAGGTGTTTTTATTCAACGTGGTGCCTTATATTGATATCAGCAGGGGTTTACATACTTTGTTATACGTGCGTAAATAAAGATAACATAATATAATTTGACCAACAATAATTTTAATATGATCATTTTAAAGTTACATTGATTATTACAAAAACTGTTTTTTATGTTATCATTTTATATAGAAGTTAGTTATAGATAGTTTTATACTAGTAACATATAAAATTCACCATCCTTAGTCGATTGGGAATAAGCAGATAAACCTCACAATAACCGAGATAAACGCAGCAAAAACTAAAACAAATATATTTGGACGATTTATTCTACAATAGTTTCACTGAGTCTAAAGCCTAAACCTACAAATTGGCGAAATAAACTAAATCAAAAATAAGAAAACAATTATTCCACGTTTTATACTAATATTTTACAGAATTGACCGAAAATCGACCCAAGAATTAAATTCATAAACTTCAAAATGGATGAGATAAACGAGAAAGTAGATTCTACGTATTTATTCTCCAAATTTTCTTATAAAATCCACCCTCCTGAGTCGATTGGCCTCGAGAATTAGGCTCATAAACTTCAAGTTAAGCGAGATAAGTGCAAAAACCCGAAAGAAAAATCTGACATACTTGTTTAAAATTTATTTTTATACTCGTTTTACACAAGCGTGATAAACACAAATAAACGAAATATATAAAATTTCCACGTAACAATAGTCTTAACAGGAAAAGCTACGCCACTTATTTGTCCGCAATTACGAGTTTCCGTTCACAGAAATCAGGCCTCTGAATCGATTGGCGCCCAAATTAAGCCCAGAAGCCTAAAATAAACGAGAAAAAAGAATTTGCCTCTCCTCAATCGATCCGCAAATCCGCAAACAAACGAAATATTTTTAAAAGTCCGGCATTTAATATTCGTCTCTGTGTGTTTGATTTGAGACGAAACCTATACAAAGGCCCTTCTTGTATACAAAAACAGTCTGATGAGATTTGACTAAAATATACAGTGCGGTGCTGTTTAAAAAATTTCCTCTCGCAGTCGGTAGGACTCGAACCTACGCTCCCAGAGGGAATCTGATTTCTAGTCAGACGCCTTAACCACTCGGCCACGACTGCTTGTGAAAGTCGGCGCTGTTCCACCGTGTTTAGTGAAATTTCTGGCATACATACCTACCTTGTCAAAGGTTTTCACTGACATAGTCAAGTGTAACACATTTTAACTGAACGGATTGAATTAAATCAACCTTTAATCGGGGACGGAAATGATCACTGGTATAGATGGACACCAATGACCTGATTTATAAGTGTTACAAAATAAGAAATTCGCTCATGAAATTTGACACGTTTTATAATTTCATCTAATCATAAATTATCATTATTGTATAAACATCTGATTATTAATCATCTAACCTTATGAGCGGATAAACCTCAAAATAAGCGAGATAAGGCAAAAAAGCTGATTTTTATACTCTCATTTATGGAAACAACCATTCGGTCACCATGAGTGAAATAATTGATCGTAAAAACTAAACAATAAGCGAGACAAACGAAGAAAAATTTATAAAATTTTGAATGGGAATCGCGTTGTGGTACGAGAGTTAAACTGTCTCATTTAGCTGACATTCATCGAACATACCTCAAAATGGTCGATCCTATCGAATTTTTCCCTTCAGTTCAAGTAACATAAAAAACCTCTGAATCGAATTGTCCAACTTGTCCAACAAAAATATTGGATTGTCATTTAAAATTACATAATATAATTTCCCTGCTAAATGAGAAAGTTAAGTTAAACACGCTACTAAAAATAAACAATAAATTAAATAAAACAAATCTAAATAAAAACAAACGGAAAACTAAAGCTATAATACAAAAAAATAAATACGTTACTACCACTAGCCAAAAACCTGCGGTCGAATCTTGTAGAAAAAACCCGTCAAGTAAGAAATAACAATTAACTCCGACTTTTTTTGTCCAAAAGATGACTTTTACAGTATAACACCGTTTAAAAAATTTCCTCTCGCAGTCAGGAGGACTCAAACTTCCCAGAGAGGATCGGATTTCTAGTCAGACTCTTTAACCGTTCGGCCACGTCTGGTCGTGAAAGGCAGTACCTCTTCCATGTCTCAGCGGTATTGGTGACATACATACAGACAAATAATAAGCATATTTCCACGGGTGTGATTTTACCTTGGTCATATACTGCAAAACAATAACCTTGGGATGACCACTAAAAAATTGGGATATATATTTTATAGCACTTGTCAAAGTTTTAACATGTATGGGGTATCTACAATATTCGACAAATTTTAACTACATGAATTTATTCGTTAAATTTTCTTTAGGGATTCTTTACATAACAAAGGACATGGTCATCGGTTGTAATTGTGGAAATCATTTGAATTATTGGGTTAGAAAGAATAAATTATGCAATTCAGGGATGAAATTTGACACTTTTTATCACAATTCCAGAAAAAAAATCCTAGACGGTTTTTACGCAAAATTTAAGGTGTGTAACTGTGTATAATAGGTCAGTTTATGACTATCCGATAACAAAACAATGACGCTCATTTTCGGTAATTACGAAGACTTGGAGAAAAAGTCATTCTAGTAAAAATATCTAATTTTCTCGTCAAAAGAAAGAAATTTATGTTACAACAATTACACTGTTTAAAAAAACTCCTTTGCAGTCGGTAGGACTCGAACCTACGCTCTCAGAGGGAATCTGATTTCTAGTCAGACGCTTAACCACTCGGCCACGGCTGCTAGCTTAGTCCTTTCACCATATTTCAGCGGCTGGTGACAACATACAGGCAAATATAAATACACAAATATCTATCCAACTACATCAAATAATTGTTGTTGGATACGTGGATAAATAAGTGTTTAATTTACTATATATTTTTTGCTAATCGTATAAACTAATTAGAACAATTGGATTTTTACATCGAAATCAATGCTAATCGTTAATAAATCGTTGAAAAATTTCGACTTCCATGTCTTAAAAAGAGGACTGTATTTATTTTCATTTTAAATTTATAAATATGTAATAAGAAAAATTCGCAATAATTTGAATTCTACCATTTATATTTATACAAGACCTTCCATACCTCAAAAAATGAAAAATCTGGGATGTTCTGGATCTGAAATGTGGTAATATTTCTCGTGTTAATTCTGGAACAAAAATCTAGAAATTGCAAAACAATACCCCCCCCCCAAAAAAAAAAGCAACGCAATAGTACCTCCTACTTGATTTTTGAAAATGGTGCCAACTTTGAAATGTATGCACAGCACATTCACTGGTAGCGTCCTTTGGTTTGTGAACCTTGTTATATACCTAATCTCGTTTATCTTCCTAATCTATACTTATTGTTTCCTGCGTAAACAATTAATCAACTGCTAGAAAGACAGAAAGCCTTATAAAATTGTATAAATTAATTTGAGAAGTTTCTAGGTTTTTCTAAGAAAAATAAAAAAAGTATTCAAATTTGGGATTCCTCGTAAGGAGCCTCTCGTTAGTACGGCTAACGTTTGGAGAGTCCATTTCTTTTCGTACAGTAGTTACAAAATATTTATACGTTTAACAAATCAATTATCAGAATTTCCTAATTTCTCCACCTCTCGAAAAAAACCGCAATAATAATAATAATGTAAAGTTGTTTCTTTATTTTCCAAAAAGCAATCACCTTTAACTTATGATTTTTTGACATATGCTTATTTGCTCATGAGGTGTTCGTTTGGTGACGTATACTATATCATCAAATATGAAATCCATTTCAGAGGAGCCTTCCAATGTTTTTGAAAACAATAATTCAGATTAGTTTTAAGCACCCTTTCATGCTACTTTGTAACGAAAAAATACATATATTTTTAGGCTCTGTTTGTTTTTCTGGAATCTCTTCGCAATACCAGACGTTCCACTCATAACCCCTCTGGATTTTAACCTTTTTTTTTAAAAAAAGCCCATATAAACAATCTTTGGTCAATGTAAGTAAGTCAAATATAGTATAAAATTAACAAAACCTTCCCAAAACGTTTTATTTTGAATCTCCGATCTTAGTTTATTTCGAACTTCAAGTTTACTACCATTTCGTGTAGGAGTGAGTGTTTTAAAACTCAGTAATCTGTCCTGTGGATCGGTGTAGTCGTTTCAAATTAATTTGTGATTTTCAAAAAATATCGTGAACATTTAGAAAGGACAAAAATATTTTTTAATTTTCCAAAAACTTTGTATTCACGGTTTTTTGGCGATAAAAATCCCTATAACCTACGCACTCATGTATTCAGTTTTCGTGTTTTTAGAAAATACGTTTTAATATTTTTCTACAACAAAACGCGCTAAGCCGAATTTTGTGGAAAAATTAAAAACCAGATTCCTTAAATTGAACGCCTTCCAATACCTCCTATTTATTTTTTTCGTTATTTCAAAAATCACACAAAATATGGTAATAACATTCAAAAGTATGCGAAATTCATATTTTTTAAATTGTTATGAAAATACGTACTTCAGAGTTTTAAAGGGTGGTGCTTACAGGGGCGTCGGTGGCCGCAAGGTTTAATTTTTGACAAGGCGCTCATCACTAGGTAAAGGTCCGGGGTTCGAATCCAGCGGCCCTACATTCGAACCCAACATACTTACTAATGGGCTTTTCTTTCAAAAACATCGGGACCCCGAGGGTAGATGTGACTTTTGCTGTTAGCGAAAAATAATTACTTACAATGGAATCTGAATTATTTTTTGCAACAAAAATTGTTTTGGTAGTGTTTTGATATGTATAATCTCATTTAGCAAATCTTACGTATCTTTGTCCTACGTAAAAAATTAATCAACTAATAGAAAGACAGAAAGCTATATAATAAGCTATAAAATTAACTCTAGAGTCCGTGGATTTTTTTCATTTGGTACAGGCTGTTTATTTCCGCTATAATAAAAACTACAAACAAATATCAATAATAACGAATATTGGAAAAAATTAGTAAATCTTGAAATTTTGACATTTTTTGATGTAATATATGAATTTTGGAATTTCTCATTAACTAAAGTATCAGTGGCTCATCAATCAAATAATGGAGAAAATTTATATCTTTTTGAATGTGTGTTTTTTTTTTTTTTTTTTTTTTTTTTCTAAAGGAACAAGGGAATACAAATAGGCGAT
>CM077105.1:1382251-1405652 GCA_039619505.1 Cimex hemipterus | reverse complement strand
TGTTGTCAACTGGATGTTGCTAAGTCTCGTTTCAACAGGTCGCCGGTCGATATCCGCTTATTGTATACACCATCCGGCTTACCGTTTCAAGCCGCCATCCTCGGCAACCCGTTCATAATTAATTTAACTATTGTCATCCCTTCTCGATTCCGGGGTGTAATTATTTAAAGATGGCTGTCCCCTGTCCGACCGAAGGACAGAGGTGTTTTTCATTTCACCCCGGTTCTTTAGAGACGTCTTTTGATGGGAGTCAAACGATTTAATTAAATTTCCCGTAAAGTTTAATTACGTTTACTTCCCATAACCGCTCAGTTAATAAGCGCGAAGCAACAAATCTGTGCTAATTTCAAAGACCCATTGCTATCTGGCAAAACGACTGCTTTTATTATTATATCATCTTATCCAATGAACGCCAAATTAAAACCCAAGTTATTAAAACCTTTGGTTAAAAGAAAATATTTTCAATATCAAAATATAATCCAGATTATCGATCCATTGAGCCGTGTTATCGAATAAAACATTTTAAGAAGTTGTTAAAAAATTGTTTAGAACACATGTTAGGTTAAGTTATATCCAAACTCGAAAATATCCAACGACTTTAATCAAACAACTACCAAAACGACATAATTCGCGCCAAAGTATAAAAAATGATATTAATTTCCTCTAAGGGAGCATTCTTGGCCTATTTTTATAACATTTATACCGCTGGCCTTCGTACCTCATCCTATCCATAATCCCATCGTTATCACTTACACGGATAATACCAAAACTTTATCTTCTAACCCGAATTCTAACCAACCTCCAACTTCCAAGGCCATTTAATAACCTGGCGTCCCACAAGGGAGAATTCTGGGCCCAGACTCTAAACCATTTATCCGTCTGCCGGATTTACCATTTATACACAACGGCTCAATCTATACGGATAACACCGTAAAACAGTGGTCTAACCCGAGTCCTGTCCGGGCAACCTCCATCAACCAAAAAACCTCGTTCATAAATTCTGACGGATTATTTTGAAATTTCTCTTGATTTTATTCGTCAATAAATGTCTTAATTGATCATTAATTGTTTCGATTTGGTTGAGATCAAAAAATTGTTACGGCGGGATTCGAACCCAAGAGCTTTGGCAGTTTAATTTACAAATATTATGTCTCGGTCTCTATGTACATTCCTATGTGTTTAACTATTCCCTTTTACATTCCCCAGGATAATTGCTGTAATCAATGAAATCTAACAAAATCGCCTTAATTGATTAAATAATTATTTGTTACTATTAATAACGCTTAGATATGCGAATTTAATCTCTTTCTTTATACCTTATTTTTAATAGTAAATTGTTGGCTTAGATATGCGTCAAATCCCATTCTTAATCAGAGAAACTCTAGATAAGTGGACTAATCTTGGCGAGAGGTTTTTTAAACGTTTCCACAAATAATTTAAAGTATTCACGAACATACTCCATATATTGAATTAGCTTATTTCAACAATAAACTTAAGAGTTATCGCTAATTGGTAACAAAAGCCAAAAGGAGGTCAACTTCAATTTTTAAATTACCTTCATGATGATTTCTTTAGGGAATATAATAATTACACGAGGACACCGTAATTAACGTAATACGTACAGCTAAGATGATTCCGTAAAAGTGAAATATTTTCCTTTTCCTCTTCGTATGACAATAGGGAGTCATAACTGGGAGGAAAGTGGTGAAAGGGATGCGATTTCCTGCTCTAAGGCCCTTTGTGAGGTGACAAGCATGTTCTAGAGCTAAATGGGCTCAATCTACATAAAGGGTTACGGCCTGGCTTCGCACTGCATTAGTTTGAACGTTTTTCCTGCCAAACAGTTACAGCGAAAACCTTAGCAAAATAAAACTCTTCTACCTTTTGTAATTTGGCACTTGTGCAATCATTCTTTTGTTGTAATTGTTTTATGTATGCCTTACGTTTCGGTTAGGATGAAAACCTGTTAACAAGAATTTCTGACATTGTATGCCCAAAAACGTATAGTTCTAAAAATTAAAACTTTCCTTAAAAACATCGTTCATTAGAGTAGTATATCATTTATTACTGTATTATATCAAATAAACTAGTTACAAACATTTAAAGTATTTATATTTCAAATAATATCAGTTACAGATTGCAAAGTGCAATACGTTTATAATATAAAAAGGGAAAGCGATAAGTGTAATATAAAGCAGATTTTTATCTTGGAAAAATGTTATACTTTTTATAAATTATATCTACAAAATCCCTTTCGATTTGAATGAATCGGTTCCATTTCAAATAGTGCGATCATCATTACTTTAAGGCTTTAGGAGGAAAGTACCGTTATTAAATTATTGCTTGTTACGAGCCCGGTTTCTTAGTGAAAAGCCAAAGGGAAATTCTACAGAGATCATGTTTATTAAAAGTTTCTAAAACTCTTTACAACTGAAGAATAAACATCGTCGTGTTCGTATAATGATATAATTAAATGTAGAATGTTAATATAATTGGATATCGTGTTTTAAAAAGGCAGTTTTAAACCTAAAACGTGACCTTTGCAAACGTTTTACAATAAAATGGGAGTTATTATGAACAAAATTATTCATCGCTGTCTCATTAAAGGCTAAAAACGTTGACAGCTACGTTAAATAAGTAAGCTGTATTTCAATGTGTTAACTGGTTTCATTGCTTAATCTTTCAATTGATTAAATGACCCAATTGACCATGCAATTTTTTATTGTTATACATCCCATCGTTGATGTTCAAAAAACGTCATTTTCATAATTACATTAAAAATAATCTTAATTCTTCTAGATTGAAACTATTAATCGTCCAATATTGTGGCCACGGGGGTCGGTGGCCTTAACGGTTTAAGCTTTGAAAGGGCTCTCGTCACTGTAAGGTAAAGGTCCTGGGTTCGAATCCAGGGGACATACATTCGAACCTGACATACATATAAATGGGATTTTGTTTTTCAAAAACACCGTGACCTCGGAGGTAGAAGTGACAGTTGCTGTTGCAAATCCGTAAAAAATAAAAAATAAGATAAAGGACGAAACGATTATACAATTTGATATATAAACACTACATATAGAGTATCTCTATGGACTTGCAATTTTAAGTAGTTAAAAAATGAAGTACCATGAGATCCGGTCGTCTGCGTGGTGATGAACCTATAATTAGGCAGACCAAAACGATCGATAACGACCCAATGCAAATGAAATAGTGTTATTTATGTTCGCAATCATTTTCCAAAAGAGCGAGTGTTCTATCGTATCACATTAAAAAAAAAGTTAATAAAACCTATGAAATTCGACAGTTAGAACCTTTAATTAAAACACAAATAGATATTTAAAAGTGGATCTTTTCTCTACAATCAAAACGCTAGAGTCTTACAACAATTGTGACATTTATTGTTAGGATTTCCGTAGTTTACATTTATACAAAATGAGATTTGTAATAGCCTGTTACGACTTATCTATTCCCTGTAAAAGTCAGATATACATTGTATATTTATTTTGGAGAAGGTCAATTTACAGCACTCACAATTTCTCTGCGTTGAAATTAATCGTAGGTTCGTTTCGTATGTTATTAACGGTGAAATAGTTAAATTGAGAGAGATGTTAACAGAATGCAGCTTCCCTTCAGGCTTGCCTAGTTGCATGCCGAGTCTGTTAAAACTTTTGACAGTGTATTCTATTTGTCTGAACAAAGAAGATACACCGAGGGGGAAAGACAGACGTCAGCAATGGAAAGACTGAGAATACCCGGCCATTTGTTTGAAGTCTTCTAAAGGAAATATTCTTTCCCTACTTGCAAAACTTTCGCATCGGTTTAAGCGTTTATTATTCACTATGGTCGCCCATCCAGTTGTTATTTTATGTAAGAAAAGCCCGTTACAAAGATTTTCCGTGTAGCGTTTCTATTTTTTTATTACGTAAAATATTTAATAAACCTGATGTGGTATAGGAGGGAAAATGGGACAAATCTGTCGACTTATTTGTATTACGTGGAGGGTCACGCAATTGTGTTAATTTCAAATGCTACCCTAAGTAATTAATCTTACTTGAAATATAGAATAAAAAATATTTTTTTAACAATATCTATTTGCATTCTCTTTATGTGTCATTACTTAAAGACCATATTATCTTCATAATATTGTTCTTATTATTCTATTCTATAGGTTGTAATTAAATTTTATTTCTCATCTTGATACATCTATTCCACAGATATCTTTTTCAAAAATTAATTATTTTCATAATATTAAGCAAAGAATCTCTTTCCCCCATTTTCTAAATATGCCTGTTAACTTGAGTTCAATGTTTTCCCTTCCTCAGTGTACGAGAAAATGACTAAGTGGCTTTGTATCGTCTAATGGAAATTATCTCCGAAATAATTAGGTATTATTAAGTATAAAATTACAATATTGGATTTGTATACTAATTATAGTATACAAATCCAATGTTGTACTTTTATACTTAATAATACCAGGGATAAGGCCAATTTTAAATAAAGAAACTGCTCATTTATGTTTTCGATGTTGTGTTATAGAACGGTTCATATGTGATATCATTCTTTGCAAATTGAATTCGTAATTGTCAATATAATTAATCTTTATATAAAAGGTATTGGTCGAGATAAAAAGTCAGTGTCACAAGCGGGATTCGAACCCACGACCTTGTGCTAAATACGCCGCTGCTCCACCACTTGAACTATCGTGACTGATCCACTCGGACACTCCCCATCCGACCTAACTTTCGAATTTTCTCTCCTTTTTGACATTTTTCATTTCAACCAATACCTTACATAGACATTTAATTCATTGAAAGAAGTTAGTTGGTCTATTGAACCACGAAATATAATGGATTTTTAATATACTTGAAACGAAGAGTGACAATATTTTAACGCGATGTTCGTGTTTCTTAAAATATTAAATTATTAATTAAAGCTTCAAAATTTTAATGAAAAACATTGCAGGAAAGCTGGGAGAGTAATTTGAGTGGTTTCTTTCCAATCAGCCTTATCCCTGATCTTTTCTTTTTTTAAATATTTATTTGTACACGTTTATGAATGAAATACATTACTTAAAAATTACGTTTTCTTATCTTGATAATATTGTTACTGTTATTCTAAGGTTGTTATTAAAATTTATTCTTTATCATGACCAACTCTTTTCTATAGACGGATACAACCAAAACACACATTCATAAAAAGCAATCTTTCTGTTTGAAACAAGTATCGATTCGGGATGCTGCCTGCTTCCCCTCTTTAGCTGTTATGACTTAAAACTATAATTTTTTTGTAGTATATCCACATCTGTGGTAAGATACATACACACAATGGCATTGCAATATTGTTTCCGACGTTGTCGAACATTACGCTTGCCATAAAATCATCCCGTCCAAAAATACACTGTTGCCTTCGGCGTTCTACTTCAAATTTACACGGGCTTAGCCTGAGGGGGGCTGATTAAATCATCTCAAGTTTAGCTCCGAAAAGGGGTGATGGAAATTTGATTTGGACATGTTTTCAGTCGAACGCATGATGATATACTGAATATCTTAGATGGAAGGAGGGATGAAAGAGATGATAAAAAACTTCTGTAACTTCGCGAATTATAATCCATTTTCAGCTAATACTGTTAATTCCACTGATTTTAAACAGCTGTTTAATACTATGTCGAAAACTAAGAAAATAGCCAGGGAAGAGAAATATCCTATTGTTGTGTTTACTCTCCCCTTGTCTCTATCTACACCATTAAAATTGTGTAGCTCCTTCTCTCTCTATCCCACTTCAAGCAAAACTTTTTTAATATTATGGAGAAGCAATACTTAAATTTCGTGCGGTTTAGGAATCTTTGGTGTCATATATAGGCAAGAATTTTTTTCCATAAGTTTCGCAATATCCTAACATAAATGACAAAAACTAAAAACAAATTATTTCGAAGGAAAGTAAAAAAAGATGTCAACATATCGCGAGTGGTCGTGAAGTGTGTTGATGTTGGTACCTCTTCCACTTTATTTTATGCTAATTTAATTTTAGCTTTTGTTATTTATTTATTTCAATTAATTAATTTTTATGTAAGGTATGGGTTGAGATAAAAAAAGTCAGTGTCACGAGCGGGATTTGAATCCGCGGCCTTCGGCTACGCCATGTGATGCTACCCGACGCCTTGCCACGTTTTGGTGCACATGTATCCGACGCAAGCACACGTCACGTATCGCCCACAGCGTGTATCGCAATAGTTACTATCACATTCGCAACGCATCTTTTGTTCTTAATGTACTATTTTGAGCATAACCATCTAATAAATTGTTTGTTCAACTTAATTGTTTTAAATAAAGTTACTCCTAACCATCATAATTAAACAATGTTTATACTAACTTATGCATTTTTGATGTCGTTTAATTTGGTTTACTTTAAAATGACACTTGTAATTAATATAACGACAAAATTACATGTACTTAGTTTGAAATAAACTGCAAAAAATGAGTGTCCTGTTCTGATGCTACCCGACGTTACAAATTGGTGTAATTTTACGAGTAAAATTATGAAATAAGTTATTAATTAAATTTTATGAGCAAAACCGTGCATTAAATTGTTCCAAATTTAGTATAGTATACATTGTTAGTTAGATTCATTATATCAAAAAATCGTATCCCAGTGTTTTGAATAATTTTCTTCCAAACCATTAAAATAACTGTTTTAAATAAAACCTAATTAATTTTTAATAACAGTAAATTTGGTTTATAATAAAATAAGTATGATGTAATTAATAAAACGACAATAAGTCATGTAGTTTGAATAAAAATATGAGTGTCCGGTTCTTCTTTCCACTGTACTCGATACGACCCAACGAAAATCTGGACGCTGAGCGACGGTAGAGTAGCGTGGCATAGATAGCATCGAGTAGATATGCACGGGGGTAATGCAACATTATGGAAAATCGGAGTTTGGATTTGCGTCGGGTAGCATTAGGTAGCGTCGCATAGCTCTGAATCTGGTATGTTCTGGCTTTACGCCCCTGCCTGCTCTACCATTTGAACTATCGTGACTTCGATCCACTCGTGGCAATTTCATTTGGCGTCGAGAATTAAATAGATGGTAAGTTAAGTGTCCGAGTAGATCGAAGTCGCGAAAGCTCGAATGGTAGAGCAGCGGCGTATCTAGCCGAAGGTCGTGGGTTCGAATCCCTCTCGTGACACTGACTTTTTTAACTCAATCAATACCTTTTACATAAAGATTAATTAATTGAAAAAAAGTTAATTGGCCAATCGGACCAGGAATTCATCACATGGATACATGGATTTGTTATTTATGTTGAGAATGCAATAAAATCAAAATAAATAAAAAAATTATATATATATATATATATATATATAAAACGTGCATGTCTATGACGCAAATGATACCGCAACGTCGCGAAAGCTGAATATTATTAGCAAAACAACCAACACTTCAAAAATAAGCGTAATAAATAAATTTTTATACATATTTCTTTAATTTTACATTTTCTTGGTAAGATTGGTTTAAATGGTTTAAATGTTCAGATTCAGTAATTAAAATAGGCCCTTACTGTCAATACGAAGAATAAAAAAATATATATGTATACAATCGAGAGAGAAAAAAAAAGAAGCTTAATTATATTAACAAAAATTGTCAATTTAGCTGCTTTTTAACTCAGCCGGAAAGAAGGGGCGGGTTTTTGTATTACAGACAATTTGTTCAGAACAATCTACATAAGGCGGAAAAACCCCTTTGTTCACTCTCCCCGATGTTTGGTATTTTCAGCGTTTCAAGAGAACAGAAAAGGTCACACGATGAGTCGAGATACGTATAATAAAAACATTCTCGACCCTTAACCCCACTTCCTCTATTTCAATTGTAAAACATTCTTTTATTTTCAATTAACGTTTCCTTCCGCAAAGCTGTTGATTTTAATATTAAGTTAAATAAAGGATAATAGCACCAATTGCAATTGTTTCACTACTAACCTATTTAATTTCATTTAACTAGTTAATAATATTATTATCGTTTATATTTACTGTAATATGACAGGCCGTTTAGGATTTAAAACTCGACGAAAACGTGCGTAACAGTACGGGGTTGTTCTATTGTATATTGTAATAACGGTTGTGTTTATGTTGAGAGTGAATGTATTTATTAGCGCGAATGACGAGTACTCCCCCGACCGTCAATTAGGGTAGGCGTGTAATATGTGTAAAGTTTGTATTGAGAGTGAATGTGTGATGTGGGAGGTTAGGGCTATTATATGGGTAAAGCCGTCAATTAGGTTAGCAGTATACTAATGGTAAAGAGTGATGGAGAAATATCGAGTACTCCATCTCCCTAACTGAATGATTGGTGTGGTATATAGGAGCGAATGCATTTAAGAATGAAGATGAGTACGATGGGTTTCGGACTGCATGCGTTGGGTGCTCAATTGACCAAGATGTTGATATAGCACCTGGAGCCGGACGGATAAGACTGAGGTCTGCCCTCGGACTGCCAACACCGAGGGGGGGGGGTGATCCCGAGTCTGCCGGCAATTTACTGTAAATAGCGAAAGCTGGAATCGCCGGTGGGCGACGAGAAGCGAACAGGCCCAACTCGCACTGTTGGGCAAAAATTAGTCATGTCTAATGATTAATGATTGATCACTCAGAACGTTAGTCATGATTGGTAGTAAGTGACTAATTTAGTCATTAGTCACGATATGTGATTGATGGCTAAATTAGTCATGACTAGTAATTAAATACGAGGCATTTAGTCATAATATAGTTAGTCATGACTAAATTTCGATAAATCATAGTCGAATGGGTGCACAAAAGATGAAAAATACACAATTACATCACTATTAAAAAAATTCTAACAGAAATTTATTTACAAAACGAAAATTTGTCAACACCTTATTTAATAAAAAAATCTATCTTCCAATTATAAGTAAAACTCGTCATGAAAAGCCAAGTAATAATAATAATAATAAAATTAATAATCTTAAAACAAGCTACACTTTGAAAAGTAGATCTGCTTACGTAATCGACCGATGAAAAAAAAAATTTCTTTGAATTAAAATTTATTCAACTCGAATGGTGAGATTTCTACATTATTTGGAAAATACACTATCTTTGGGTCTTGATTGTAATAAAATAGACGTGTCGGTGGTTTTCGTTTGTGATAATATTTTTTGAAGGTTGGCCTTAAGCACGACTCTCAAAACTTTTATCCTGAGACTATTGGATTTTGGTAAAATGGTCATTATAGCCAGAGTTGGGCAAAATCTAACTAATTCAATCATGATGAAGATTTTTGATTGAAGTTTAATCACCTTAGACATACCTCTGATTGAATTAATCATGTCTAGATCATATAATGATTCATTTAATTATGACTAATTCATTCATGATTAAACTTCAATCAAAATTCTTAATCATGATTGAATTAGTTAGATTTTGCCCAACTCTGCCAATTCGGCACAGTTTGTATATATGTACGTGCCTATATGCGGGCTATATAAATTCAAATACAAACAATACCACACGGGAATTCAGTTGTGAATAAACAACACAATACGACAGAAACTCAAAGGAATTAATTGTTGAACCCGACCACGATAACAAAAGTTGAGACGCTCAACTAAAGCGAACAAACAATCCAATGGGTCCATATCCTCCAAGCCTTTATATTTTAAAAATATCTTCGATTAACCAGATTCAATTAATACATGTCTGCTAATGATTCCTCTAAACATTGTTCAACATTAAAACTTTATATTAACTTTCTGTGTTGAACAACAAGAGATATATCGAGGAGAATTATCGATTTGCTTCCACTTGTTTGCAAACCTGATATCGTTGCGCCATTTATGGTATTTTTGATCAATGAGTTCTCTGGCAAATTTTTCAAATATGTAATCGGATTGGATTCTCGACGACAAATTAAACGGCAAAACAAGGTAAAATTCAAAAGGTGTGGTTGAGATAGGAAGTTGATGTCCGAATGGATCGAGGTCACGATAGCTCAAGTGGTAGAGCAGCGGCGAATCAAGCCGAAGATAATGGGTTCGAATCCCGCTCGTGCCATTGACGTTTTTACGTCAACTAAAAACCTTAATTAATTGTAATTTTTTATTTTCAATTACGACTATAATATAGTTAGAATTAAGTAAATATTTTCTATATAATTCGTCTGTATAGAATTTGTCGTTTAAGTTACTTGTACAGGTTGAGCCCCGCAGTTCACAACCTTAATCCCGGTCAAGTCTCATCATTGTCTTGTAAATTAACAGTTTGTTTTCAACGCCTAATTTTGATTGTAAGCCGAATAGACTTTTTATCAATTTGCAGCTTACCTTATTTTTAATAATTTAATAATTTGGTAATTAGTATTACTTTTATTACGTACAAATCAAATTGGATAAAATTACTTACGTTCTTGTATATTTCCTAGATTCCAGGTAATCCAACTTGAAAACAGCAAATCTGTGAAAAAGAAAACAAAAATCGTTAAGTGAGATTCACTAAGTGAGAATTATAGTTTGCGTCGAGTTAGAGCAGGTATGGCCAACTGTATTTGCCCCCGGATTCGAGCGACTAATTATTTTCACAGGTCTGACGAAATATTAGCCTGATCTATAAAGCTAACAGGTCAATCCTTCAACAAAGTGCTGATCGTCGACTTTCTGACGTGTATCAAGAATTTTTATTGGCTCTCTGTATAGCAAAAATCCTGATCTTATTAGACGTTATCTAAGTGAAGGGATGCATGAAAAAAAAAACATTTTGCCAATTGAAATGGAAAAATGTTAAATAAAACATTTAATTTCTTACATTTATTTCTTTAGGTAAACTATTTTTATTATGAAATTTGTTTATAAAAATTGTAAGTAAATCAATACAATAGGTAATAACTAATGCAAGGTGTTGAGGTAGCTACTCTTAACACAACCTTCAATTGTAAATCATTCAACCTTGATCTTGTTGTGCTTTTATTATTTACTTTATTCCTTAAAGAAAAGGTTTGTTTACAAATGTAAGTTGAGGTAAAGATTACTAAATACGTCTTGGAACGTTTTTTAAATTTTCATACTTTTCAAATATTTCTAATTGTATATCAACAGGAACGTCATCAGCTTGTACAGAAAATGGATTTCGGATAAAGGGTAAATTTTATCAATTTTTTTAAGCAAACAAATCTCTGCTCGAAATCTGTCATTAGCACAAGGCTATTTTTATTAAATGCTTGAACATTTTATTTTAAAATACATATATATGATCTGTGACGGTGGAAAATGATCAAACTTTCATTCAGCTAGATTTGTAGAAAATAAACTAGGTTTCATTTTAAAAGCTCTCAATTTCGGTTTTAAATCGTGAGCAAATAAATTTTCACCTTGTAAACATGCGTTAAATTCATTCAAATGGGTGAGAAAATCCAAAGAAAATGCTAAATCACAAATCCAATTTGGATCTAATAATTCAGGAAAATCCTAGTTTTCTTTAAACATTGAAAATATTTTTATTTCTTTTTGAAGGTCCCACACACGTCTGAAATCCTTTCCCAACCTTGAATAACGGATTTTTATTGTGATAAAGAGCATCTAAATGGCTGACATTTTGTTCTTCCAGGAGATCAATAAATTGCCTGCGATTTAATCTTTTTGATCGTAGGAAATTCTCGTATCTCACAACTACAATTTTAGCACGATCGATTTTTAAAAGATTTTTGCATAGTGCGTATTGTGTGGTGATGAATATTGCAGTTTTATGGGTATAATTTTATGATTTAAATCGATTTGGAAATGTTTTTGTTCAATGCGTTTGATTAGAACAATTTTTTCCATTTTTCCAGTCAATATTGTACTCCAAAAAAGACTTTTCAATCTCTTGGAAAAGATCTTCCCCATTTGTTGTGCCTTTCATCGAAACAAGTTCGACCGAAAGTTGAAAAATCTTCGGTGATAGCTTAACAATTGAGCAGTATCTTTTACATCGCAACTTATGTCCAGAGCTATTGCTTAATAATTAGCCGATTTTAAATTATTTAATAACTGATCATTTATATTAGCATTTTTTCTTCTTCTTGCAATAGTGCGCGGAGAGAAATATTTTCAAATTTATTGTTAAATTCCGTATACATCACATCGCAAACATGCAACAAGCACATTTTAACAAATTCTCAATCACCAAAAAGTTTTCCACATTGAGCAATAAGTTTTGTGACTTGCATCATTTCATAGTTTTCGGCTTTTTTGTTTTACACACCCGCTGGCCACCTCACTTGAACATCAGATCATATCGAGCACCAATGAGTACAACAGTTCTACTTCTTTATAACGGAATCTTTTTAAAAAATATACAAGTATCGAGAATTTATTCGATTATTACTAGAAGTTAAATGTTAATATTGAAAAATTGTTCGCGGGCCACACGAATTCATTACGGGGAATTGAAGTTGTTGGCGCCATGCTTGAGTTAGGGTGCGGAATTGAAAAGGATCTGTTGATAAAGTCGCGTCAGCTATGGTTCAAGGGCTGGGAGACGTTCAGCAGACGGGTAAACCGGAAGATAAATGTTTCGTTCAACGTTCCGACCCGCGGGATAAAAAAAAAAGTATGTCGGCAAGAATCGAATTGACGTTTCATAATGGGGATATCAAACTTGGCGGGCCTAGTAACAATATATTACGATGTTATATGTAATGTTTTTTCTGGCAGAACCACTCTTTGTTAATAGATGGGCTAGATTTGAATCACAGGCAAGGATTAAAAAAAGGACAAATTTGACTCAAAATTTAGGAAATTGAGGCCGTCCTTCACTGCAATACAACTACGAAAAAGAGATCAGATCAATAAAAGTAGTACAAGCGTACTTTAAGAAATATATGTATATATTCATATGTATATGGATTTAGAAATTAAAGCACATATTTGCAAATCGAACTTTTCCCATTGCCATTATAAACTTTGATGGGAAGTTAGTGTCAGAGTGGATCGAGGTTTCGATAGCTCAAGTGGTAGAGCAGCGGCGTATTTATCCGAAGGTCGTGGTTTCGAATCCCACTCGTGACACTGACATTTTTATTTCTGCCAATACCTTACATAAATATTTCCATCTTTATTGAGCACTGTAGATGATCTCAATAAAGATCGAAACGTTGGCACGATAAAGAAAATGTTTTTCTGAAACCTATATCACACCAAACCGCATCTCACGAGTTCAGAATAATTATCTTACAAAAAGTTTAATTAATTGAATGATGTTATTTCGTCAATCTGGACCACGATAAACTTACAAATAATATTTACAAGCCGTATTATTGCTAAATACAGCATACCAATAATATGTGGTTTTTAGTTAACTTACTATATTTATATAGTACTTAACTGCAATACTTAACTTTTATACTATATTGATTAATATTTATTATAATGTAAAATGTTTAGTAGGAAGCAGTAAAGTTTTCCGGCCTATTTCCTCCACAATAAAAAACATATCTGGTTTTATTTAGAAAAATTTTCACTTGCCAATAGCAAAAAATGGAGAAAATGTATTATATTTTTATCATGTTAACGAATACTAAACATAACGTAGAATCGTATCACTATCGCTCAGGCAACAGGGATATAAAATAGTTTTCTGATTTGATAATTTCCATTAAAAAATTTTAATAAAATTAATTCCAACAAAAATCATTTATCGTACAACCAATAGAAAGTTTTTGGGGCGTGTGGCCCGGTGGTCGCAAGGTTTCGTCCTTGACACGGCGCTCATCACTGTAAGGTGAAGGTCCCGGTTCGAATCCAGCGGCCCTGCATTCGAAACCGACATACTTACAATAATATAATAATAATAAGTTTATTGCACACAAGAAGAAAAAAATTACATATAATTCAAACAAGAAAATAAATTTAATACGGCAAGGTAACAGTCTTCCGGACCCTACTTACAAATGGTCTTTCTTTCAAAAACACCGGCACCCTGAGGGTTTATATGACCTCTGCTATTGAGAACCCTCGTTAAAAAAACAAAAAAATTTGCCAACATTCCGTTCGAACTGAAGGCAACGGGTACCATATGCAAATACAGCGAAGACCTTAGATGCCAAACTCAAGTGATGTTAAACTCAAATGAGCATGTTAAAAAAAAATGTCAAGAACTCAAAATCAAATTTCGCAAAATGTACTGGCCCCTAGGTCGGTATTGAGAATTCGATAATCACAGCAAGGTGCTTCTTTACCAACAAGTTCTATAGCCTGTATGGAATTATGGTAGCCAGCTTTGGAACCATACCAAGACAACTAATGTGAAGATGAAACAAAGTATTTCAGAGCATTCGCAACGACGATCTACATCGGGAATTCCGTGAGGCAATTGTTGATGCTGCAATCCAACACTTTGATGTGAATCATGAGCAAAGGCTTCACCGGCATCAAAATGAGCAAGCTCTATAGTTGTTGGATAACAGCGAAGAAGGAAGAAGACTGAAGACCTTAGACTTGGTGCTCTGCTTCAGTGTTTCTATCGCTTGTGTTCATTATGGCAAAGGTGCAGTGAGATTTGTTTCTCTTGGACTGTTGAGGATTGTTAATGAACTAATTAATCCGTAAGGTAAATTATGTATTAAGGTGAAGTAACTACATACGTATGTACTTGGTTGTTATCCTCCAATAAAAAAGATTAATTAAAAAAAAAATCGTGCAAAACATTCTCATTCTATAGCAAATTTACTGATATAGAAACTGATAGAATTTTCATGTCAAAAGCACGAATAAGAAAATATAGTCAATTATTAACTTTTCGTAAAAAAGTAACATTTCAGACATTAAATTAACAAACGATATTGTTGATTTATAGGGCCAAAAATACCATTTTAAAACCAGATTGCATACAATCCACTCAACAAATAAATCATGAGAAATATTTTCAAAAGCCACAATTATTCCACACGAACTATTATCCAAAATATGTAGATAAAATTTCGCAAATGTTTATTATGTTAAGAAATACTATCCATAACATCTAATCACTACCCATGTAAACATAGATGATATATTTTTACTAAGATCATTGTCAGCTAGAAAAAAGAAATACTTCACGGAAAGCATTTCATTGTAAAATAGTAAATGATTAGCTTATAAAAAGCATGAACTAACTGGATGAAAGTTGAAACGTTAAATTTAATTAAACGAAATGCATTGGCTTCTGGGTAAGAGAAAAATCAGAAAAAGATTGAAAAGTAGAAGAAAACCAGACTGAAAAATAAAACGCAAAACGATTTCGATTTCGTGCCTATATTATCTAGTATTATTTTTCCTGTCCAGCCGATATTTTTTACAATACAGTGCTACATATCAACTGGGTTCAAAATACGTTTATTACTAGCGCTTGGGGAATTTAGGGGTTTCTACTGGTCCAAAAAGTGATCTTAACAAATGACCTTCGCGATAAAAAAAAAATAAATAAAGATCAAATTATTGGCCAAATTACATTTTGCATATATGTACTTCTTTCGGAAACACATAAGAAAATTAAACGAACTGGCAATATAACTAGGTAAAAATGTTCACCGATTTCCTTATTTCTTGTCAACTCCATTTTTAATGCGGGGAAATGAATTTTAAATATTGGCTTTCCAGATTTACTGCGGTTTCCAAATTGTCCAACGTAACCTTACTTAAAAAAAGTTGGCCTCACAAAAGTTCCGACATTATTAAAAGATTACGAGGTAAAAACTTTTCCCTGATATGTTTGATGGAACTGAGGTAACGAAGATAAATGTATTGCGATTCGCATCGGTGTAAGTTGTTTCGAAAGTATAGAGATATAATTAGATTTAACACAATGCTAACATGACAAAAAAAAGTTCTCTGGAGTTTTTCTCAACGTTAATTAATACCAGCTGAGAAAATTTCAATTTTATTCGAACAGAAAGAACAGTTAATTATAATCAAGCTTTCACAAAACGTTGGATCATGTTTGATTATTGAATTGAACAACTTTATTGAAGAAAAAAGCAAATCCAGTTGTTACTGACAAGTTTTCGACCTATTTTTAGGTCTTCATCAGAGCCTATATTAATTTCACATCACCAAAAACATATTTGTACAATTGATATAATATATAGAACTTACAAAACAATCTTAAATATGTCCATCTGTAGAAATATTTAAGATTGTTTTAAGTTCTGTAAAAATATATTCATAGTCAGATCAATGTACAATCATAACGAGAAATTAATGTATCCCCTGATGATGACCCTAAAATAGGTCGAAAGTTTAACAGTAACAACTGAATTTGCTTTTTTCTTCAAGGCCATATTATCCAGATTGTTCTTGAGTGAAAAAGTTGGTGGATACTTCTAACACTGAAAATTAAAACATTTTGAACATTAAAACAGAACACATTAAAATGTATTCCATTATGACAGTGTTACCGGTTTATTGTTGTCATTTAACTTTCCAGCATAATTTGATATAAATCAAACAAAACCCTGCAAAAGACAAACTGAATGTCACAAACAGTAGATAATATCTGCTTACATATAATTTTATTAAATAAAACAAGACAGACGATCTGGAATGAAGTGATTGATGATTACAGAAAATTAATCATTGTAACTAATGATACGACTTCAGCGGAAATAGAATATCGCCGATACGAAGTTACATTTAATTCGTGAATAAGAACTGTAAAGCGATTGGAAGAAAAAACACGCTGTAATTTATCTGTTTTAACCAAAATACATTATAAGACGTGAAATATATAATGTCGCCGACAACTTTGTATTTAAATGTGGACGTAGTTCGATGATGAAGGTATTTATAGCCACAAACTATAAACAAAAAGAGTAATTGATAGTACGCTTATTTACACGTCCTGAATTATTCATTGTTCTTTAAGATTATTCATCGGCCCTAATGATATGATTTAAAAGAAAATTGAAAGATAAGATTTATTTATATCTAAAGTTAGGTTTTATTAATCGAAATAGCAAATAATCGAACGGAAAAACTCATTTCATACATTCTAAGTTATATTGGATTTTAATTTTTTAAGATAATTTGTCGAAACAACAAAATAGGTGTATTTTTTGTCTTTTTGAATCAACTGGAACTCGAGGGTTTGATAATTAATACCAAGAAAGGGACGCTTTTTCTCAAAACTTAGCTTTTTGGTCTTATATGAACTAACAGAACAGAGTAGAAATTGTATTTACACATATATTCATCGAATACAATAGTTTTGGAAGTTTCTGTCCTGCGATATTTACATGCAGCTGATTAAATTCCAGTAAAATTATGATTACTGCCTTTTGGTGGAAAATATTAGACCAAAAACCCCAGCTATAGTTGCCAAAATCATTAGCATACAAAATCTAGTCTCCTGGGCATGTACTGTCGTCCAAACTAAAGTTAACTATTTAGAAGAGGATTGTGCCGAGATTGATTGTACGATTAAAAATTTAATGGCTGCATCTCTGTTGTATTTCAGCACAACCAGCATTTCATCGTGCAGTTTCGATAGCCTAGTATATCAGAGCGTGTTTGTCGCAGGTGCAGAAAAAAACTTATTCTGCACGAGGTGGCATTAGACATGCATTTGATCGCCAAAACATCAGCCAAACCTCCAACTTGTACAAACTGGAATGGTGACAAAGCAGAAGCAAAAGTACGCGCGCTTAGGCGGGGAAGACAACCGATGAAACGCAATGTTTTACTCCTGTGCACTTTTGCCTGACTCAAATGTGAAAGCAGACTTTTTAAATTAATTTTTTCCCGCTAACGCAGAAGCAGGCAAAACAAAAGAATAGATGGTTACATTGTGAAGATTGCAGAAGGTTATAAAGCCCAGTGTCTTTCGCGCTTCTAACAGAAAAAAAAGTCATATTGCAATGTGCGTGTAAAAATGATAAGTAAACAAACGATCATCTATTTCATTTGCCTCACACCCCAAAATTCTGAACCTATCATTATTTTGTTCCTTTTCTTAAATCGAGATCAACGCATGATATTCGCTAGATACACGTCGGTATCGGTTCGCATCCTGAAACCAACTTTTTCTGTTCGCCGTTGAAAGCAAACATGTCGCTGCTGCTTCCATTACTTCCATGTCTTCCTCATATTCTTTTTCAGAGCTACATTTACACTGAATAATACACACTGTGTGCTTGCTTCGAACATACATGTATATCCCATCAACGCAAGGCGTCGGTTGCATTGGGTCATGACGCGTTGCTTCGGTGGTCTCATTAACAAAATGATTATAACGACCACCATCTCGAGATATTTGACCGACTCAGACCACAATTAGGAGTTTTTATACATTTTTATATATTGCCTCAGTTTTATTATACTTAATTTTAATGGAGCACTTACTTATAAATACTGTACCTATCGTACGAGTAGAGAGCGACATCGTCAGCTTAATGAGCCATGTTTACGTTATTTAGGCGAGATAGTTGTTAAAATATACGAGGAGCAGGAGAGGTCTAAGGATAGGGCCTTGTGGAATACCAGCTACATTTAGGTTAAGAAAGAAATGAGCGAAAGGAAACTCGGAATTGTCTGTAAAATTGAATTTTGAATAGCTAGGTATGGTAGACCAAAAGCCTAGAGGACTTAACACATTAAAAAATGTAAGTATTATTACAGTTGATGGGAGTCAAATTTACGTGCAGCTTCCTATAGTTAAAACCATCATAAGGGATTGATTTAACTTTAAAAAGAAAAGGAAAATAAAGGTTAAGAGGGATAGCATCCTTTCCTAGATCGTGCCCACAATGGGTTTGATAAATTGACAGCCTGGATTGCGATTAGTAACAAGTAAACTATACTTAAATAAATAAATTTTATGGTAAATTCTAAATAAATTTTATTGTATAATAAACTTCTCGTTAGTGAATAAACTTATTTATTCGGGGGAAATGATAAAGAATTTTTAACGTCAAACCAAGCGACAATTTATTATTGAAGCTTTCTGCCATTAAAAGAGATGTTGTTCCGAAAGAAAAGGAAAAAAATCCTGTCTAGAATCAATTCCTTTATCTAACAAGTGATGAAACCTTATTTTTAATATTTTCACGGATCTTAATAACTCTTGTCAGGTCGCATTTCGGTGGATGTAGCATGCGAGAACGGCAGTGGTGGAGAGGTCATCAACCTGAGGGTCTGCCCTACTCTTCCGTTCACAACACTTTCGACTTAGGCCGTGACGGGCCGAGTGAAGATCCCGCAGGCGTAACGGGACCGGCACCGGGCACGGAAGCACTTTTTTACACCCCCACAGAGAATAATCCGCTCATTAGAATATTCATAAACAGGTCGAGCGTCGGTAGAGAATAAGGGAAGGACTGTCTTCGTGGTTCGCATTAATTAGCCGGACTGCGGATATCACGGTGGCATCTGCAGGAGGTAATTACAGAGAACAGACTGCCTGTGGGGACCCTTAAGCCCCTTGCTACCCGCAGCCGACTCAGGCCTTTCGAGTAACATGACCAACCTGAGGGTTCAATTAGGAAATTGCAGCCTTAAACAAATTTGAAACTGAACACACACACACAAAATTAATTAATGGAACGATCTAAAACTAAAATATACCTGGGTAACATAAACCAAAATTGACATCAACCTTGTCCCAGGAAATATAGTTTTAAAAATCAAAGAAGAAAATCATTTTACATGTTTTATATCTTATAGAGAAACCAAACATTAAAAGGTCAAGTCTAACAAAACATTTAAAATGTACACTTAATGCGTTTTCTGAAAAGTCCGAGTATCTGGCCCGTGGAAGAGTTTGTTCTCTCACGCTTGCCCTTCCATTCCAGATACACGGCCAGACGTAGAAAGGAATTTTCCAAACTATTCTGATTACATTTTGAAAAAAAAAAAAAGATCTTGAAAGTAAAATGCTTTTATACTTGTCTAAAGTAAGAATACAACTACATTATGACAACAATCTTTTGTCTGTTTCATCAGAAAGAATGTGGTATATGAAACACAACTTTTGAGGGGAAAAAATTATTAAAACAGTTGCGCTTAACAAAGTTAAATTATTTCATCTATTTCAATTAATTAATATTTTTAGCTAAAGTGATGGTTGAGATCAAAACGTTAATGTCACGAGCGGGATTCGAACCCACGACCTTCGGTACGCCGTTGATCTAACACACTTGATAGCTTAAGCTGATAGCCGAAGGTCGTGGGTTCGAATCCCGCTCGTGACACTAACTTTTTCATCTCAACCATGACATTAGATAAAAATTTAAATTAACTGAAATAATTAATATAGTAAATTACGACCACAAAACATATATGGATTAATATATTATCTACCTTAAAATAAATAGGAAAGCAGATGGAAAAACACAAGTAGGTTACAAAACTATTTCTTAAATTGGCAATACACTCATGTTGTTGGAATAGAAGTTAAACTATTATATAAACGCAGTATAAAAGTGTACAAAGAGAATCTTAATTAGTATGTAAATCGGTCAAGGCTTCTAAAAGTAAGCAGTATACAGTTCATAGCAATCATGGAAAATCAGGGCTGCCCAAGATACTTTAAGAAATTTTTTTTTCAACGTTTGACTTACTTTTCTGTTTATTACAGTCTAAAAACACGAAATTCTTTGTATAATTATGATTGAATTTATATTATAGATGTACATACAATGAACAGATTGTTCTTCAACAAATAGATAATGTATATGACCAAGAACAAAGATTCGCGTCGGCAAGCTACAAATTGATCTAATACAAAACTTCGAAGAACATTTCTATTTATGGAAACGAAGTAAATAAACAGATGAAATGTAAATTAACAGGAACACGGTGAAATCAAATAAGTAGGAATGCTCAATTTCGTCAATTTTGCTGATTCAAGTTATAATGCCTGAGCATCAACAATGACCAAATTTCGCAGATTGGTGGCCGAACACGTCGGGAATGGATAGAGAACCAGGGCAGTCTCTATTAGATGTTTCCTGAGGTCGGAAGTTATCTCTGATCAGAAGATATAGATCAGAATTAATATGTTTGGTTATTTATTTCTTATTTCAAAAAAACAGTGCTGAAGCTCGGCCATTCTTTTGTTGTTCCTTTTTTTATATTTTAAGTAAAGTACTTTTTTTATACAATTTAATCAAAGTCTTTATTTTTAATTACTTCACCACGATTCTTCTTACGAGAAATATCCACAAGAATCAAGTCTTAATTTTGATTGGTTTGTCAGTAACACGACATAGTCCGTCATAACGTACAAACTAGTTTACACGCTCTCTCTCTCTCTCTCTCTCTCTCTCTCTCTCTCTCTCTCTCTCTCTCTCTCTCTCTCGCCTCCTTTCCTTTTCGGCTTTCTTTAAACAATCCTTACTTGACACATTGATGAAAATAAACCCCAAAAGGGAAGGGAAGCCTTCCCGTTCTGTAAGCTGTCGACATCCCAAGTGAAAATGGCTTTTGGTAAACCTTTTATCCTATACCATCTCTGCTGCGCTATTGTTTGTTTGATGTAAGCTCGATCTTCCGATAAACTAGTACTCCTTGTCTTTATTGGTTGAGGCGCCCGACCTTCCACTTGTTGCATCATTTACTCAATGATCCATGATGCGTTCATTACTTTCGCGATAAGAAAGCGAAATCGTAAACACCTCCACTAGGTTTAATTACACTAAAACACACTTTTTAACAGGCAAATTCCTGAGCTTTATTTTGACCAAATTTTATATAATATTACTAAGAGGGTTAGAATGTTTAAATTCCTCAGTTTCAGAATACTTAAAATATGACTTTACGATCCCATTTCTTGATGAAACATCCTACAGAAAAAAATAGCATCAAAATGCCGTTCCCTATAAATTATATCTGATTTACGAAAATAAGTTGAGATAAATTAATTTAAGCAGCCTTTGTGAACGATATTTTCATAAAACTATTACGATTCTTAGGTAATTTTATCAGTTATTTTTGTTACAAATGGAATGGTATTAAATTTTAAGTAATGGTGGAGTTGAAATGAAAAATTACTTCACTATTTTCGTGGTCCGCTCGACCAATTAATATATCACAATTAATTACGGTTTTTAGTTGAGATGAAAAAAAAAAAAAAAGAGAGGGATTCGAACCCACGACTTTCGGCTAGATACGCCGCTGCTCTACCGCCTGAGCTATAGTGACCTCGATCCGCTCGGACATCAACTCCCCATCTCAACCTCACCTTACGAGTTTTCCTCTCGTGGCATTAGCTTTTTTTCATGTCAACTAAAAACCTTAATTAATTGTGAAAAATTACTGTCACGAGAGAAATTGTCTTTTTTTCCATCCTCTGCTTATAGAATCTCAATCTAAATTGTCCATATTCGCCATAATACGCATTTAAAATAAAAACAATTTTGTAAAAAATTTCACGCTGAACAAGATGATGGCTTCAAATGCGCCACTTTATTATGGAGCAGTGCACGCACTTTATGAGAGTTTGTATAATACAATAGCGTATTTTGAATATAACTCAGAACAAAATTCCTAACGCAAAAGGCAGTCGATACAATTGCCGATAGTTCAACAATGTTATCCGAAGCACGTTGATAAACAAGGTTCGACCGCTTATAAACGGGTAAAAGTAAACACTACGACGGATTACCAAGTGGTATATCAGATTGCAACTTATAACGAAGTAAAGTCCCTCCAGAAAGGCCGGACAAACATCAGACGTCCCCTTTCCCAGTTATACGTGTTCAACCCCTTTGGGGAAATATTTGCAAGCCGGTCGATTTTACAAAAGTTTCAAACTGCATTAAGACCATTTCAACCGAGGCTAATTCGGAGATTTGGACGGGGCCTGGGTATTATATAACGTTATATCAACCCCAGACGGGCTTTCTACCTGCTACGGAAACCCGCCGGCTTTGTATATGGGTAGAAGTTCAATATTTGCTTTAGACCGTGTAAACTTTACTTCCACTTCAGACCATATAAATCTCTCAGTACAAGCTCTTCAATATTTGCAAGCTTTCTTCTTTTTAAAAAATCTATATTCATTTAAAACCGAATTATGTCTAGATCACTATCTAGTCTCGTCACAATTTTTATTCCATTATCATCAACAAGATTAATTTAAATTCTGCTTAAACGTTAATTAACAATCATCCCTACCCAAAAAAGGGGGAGTAAATTGTCACAATACGTAATCAATTAAATCGCTAACTAGAAAAAAATGATTAAATTTTCTACCCGAACCCCTTGTAAGGAGCTATACGGACTTCTCTTCAAGATTTATTGCCGAAGAAAAGATAAATCTTTTGTGAGGCTACGCCTCGGCCGCGACGTCTTACCAACTAGATAAAACCAAGCGTGAAAAATATATTATCCATACCGACAATAGTACCTTTCATTGCATTATTTTTTTATATATATATATAT
>CM077105.1:1344842-1381851 GCA_039619505.1 Cimex hemipterus | reverse complement strand
ATATATATATATATTTTTTTTTTTTTTGGGGGGGGGGGTGGATGTTTAATTCGTAATACAGAAGCCAGACAGTTGAAAGATCAGCAGGAATCAAATGTGATTTTTACGTCGCTTGCGATTTTCCGACGGGCGAGAGTCTCCAGAATTTTTTAAAAAGTAATAAAAAAATATATTTTTTAAATAATAAAAACTTGGAACAAAAAATTTAGCCTAAGTATATCACTGGGTCGTTTTGAATAATTATATACAGGATGTATCAACTTCTATAGACCACCCATTTGAGTTATGCCCGAGGGAAGACGCATGAGGGTGATATGTTTTTTGTAACAGCAACATGGTCCACCCCCTTTATTTCGAAAACGATTAACTTTAGCAAAAAAAATGATCCCACACAATCCCCAAGTTAATTTTGATCGAATCGAGTTGTGCTAACAGATTTAACAGAACTTTCTCAACTAGATCATTCGGAAATCGTGAGATGCGGTATGGTGTGACGTAGTTTCCAGAAAAACATTTTCTTTTTCTTGCCATCGTTTCGACCTTTATTGAAAACAATTTTAGGTATCAAAGTGTTTGGTTTTTACGTAACTGAGCCAGTCTTTGGTGCCGTGTTGATAGTTCTAAAAAATCATACAATAACGGTCACTAATCACCACACATTTCTCATCTAGCTGGGAAAAGACACTAACTTTGTCATTTGAAATGTGAATTGCAAATTTTTATTTTACATTTCGATTCTAGAGCTTATTAATTGTGACTTTTACTGAACGGAAAATTTTGAAGGGATAGAACATTTCTAAGCTATGCCCGACGGAAGACGCGTGAGTGGGTTATGCTTTTTGCAACAACACATGTCCCGTACCCTTTATTTCGAAAACGATAAGCATTTGTAAAAAATGGTCTTATGCAAGCTCCAAGTTAATTTTCGCTAGGAATCGCGTAGCGGTAACAGATTTAACATAACTTTCTCATGACACTATTTATATAGGAAAAAGGACACTATTTTGTTATTTTGAATGTTAATCCTGTATTTTAATTGTACAATTCGATTCTAGAACTTATTTTATCCTGACAGGAAAGTTTTGATAGGGTCGACCGTTTTTGAGTTGTGCCCGACGGAAGACGCATGTAGACGAATGTAACATGGTCCACCCCCTTTATTCGAAAAAGGTTAATATTAGCAAGTTAATTTAGGATAGGTATCGACTCATGATAAGGTAAAGATCATGGGGTGTCTATTACGCTGATAATAGTTTGTGAACAAAAAAAAACCTTTTATTTTTAAAATGATTCTCAGCTCTTAATGTGTAGTGTTGCAGATTTGACCAGTTATTAAAATTTATGTTTATAATAAACGCGGCAAAAAAGGCACAGAGCAAAACCCCTGCGGTTTAGATCTAAAACGAAAATACACTGTATACGATGAACAAAAACTGAATATGAAAGAATTCCCCTTATTTTCTTGGCATGACACTTAGCATATAGCAACTACAGTTTAGTATTTATTTTTACTTCCTAGGTTAATTTTATGATCAGATAGAAAGATTCTCAATGGATCCCACGCAATCTCAGATTTAATTATGAACGATTTGACTTACTATTCCCAACTTTCTTTTATCTTAAAACCATTAAAAATACATTGATAATTTCTAGAGAATTTTTAGACATCTTTAGAACAGAAATTCGTACCACCCCAAGAACACATGCAAATTTGAATAAGAAACAAATAGAAGGCTGGCGTATTATTTTGTATAAGAAACCGACTGCCATTGACACAATTCTGAATTTTAAGTCTCACAAGAAAAATCAAATTTTAGGAAGCGGAAAGTAGATTGTTGAAAATTTATGGTGAAACTTTACTGAATATATTACAGAAATAAAACATACAACAAAAAACTTCTGTTAAAAAAAGTTTCCCTAAAGTTTTCGTACAAAGAATCCTTAGAGGATGACATATTTTTTATTACTCGCCACGTGCGGCACTTCACTTCAATTCACAATCTTACCGATCATTTTCGGTTTATTAAGCGTTAACATCTCACACAAATCGTGAATGAAAGTAATGAAAGTAATAATACATTTCATACAACTGTGCATAACAATGTTTTCAATAATTCGATCTGTATCCTTTTGGGTTTTAAAGCAATGTTTATTTAGCAATTATTGTTTACACACTCTGCAAAAGGATTAATTAAATGTTTTATTGGCCAGTTTTCTTCAAGATCTGCTATTAGTGTAAGGTTTTATCTCTTTTAAAATGGAGAAAAAAGTACATTTTCGTCATTAAATGTTTTTTTTTTGTTACCACAAAGAGAAAACCGCAGGTCAGACTGCTAAGAAAATTTGTGGTGATGAGTGATGACGCTCTAGGAGAAAGTACTGTCCGTAAGTTGTTTGATGGTTCAGAAGCGGAAACTTGGATTTCGAAGAAGAAAAGCGCTATGATCGTCCTTCAACCGTTGATGATGACCAAAGTCAAGCTTTGTCACAAATAGCTCACAGTCGACGCCTCGCGACATCACAAAGACACTTAGCATAACTCATTCGTACAAGCGTTTCCACAGGACCGAGAACACATGGATGTTTGTCATAGCGATATATGGGTTCTTATCATTTTGACTGATAAGAAATTATTGGAGCACATGTCCAACGCCTATTCCTAACTAAAATGGTGATAACTGAGAATGGAAAGTGGGTCCTTTAGAAGAGAGGAAAATCCTGGATACAACGTAGCTACCCAAAATCCGAATTATACCTCAAGAATGAAGAACATTTGGGGGAAAATGTGATTTATTACGAGCTTCCCACAAAACCGTATATTCTGGTGTATATTGCACACAATCGGAGCAATTAAAATGAGCAATTAACCAAAAACGACCGGCTAATCGGAATGGAATTGTTTTCTACCAGGATAAAGCTGGGCTAATCTAGAACTTTAGACTTAAATGCAAAACTTTGTCTTTTACTGAAACATAGAATATACAAAACTCAAAACTTCTATGTATATTTAATTCAAATCTTATAAATCATTAACTAATGTTAATGTTGGTGAATAATAAAACGCTAAAACCTGGAAAAATACTACTTACAAAAAATTATTTTTGAGAATTAATGGTGTCTTTAGGACAAAAAATAATCTTTTTGCTTAAATGGAAGGTTTTGGAACATTCATGAAAACTCAAAATAAAGAAAATACTATCAGAACATTATACTTTTTATAAGTTAAAGAGTAAGATAAAAAGTAAATATGGCTACACAGTGTAAAAACAAGTGCCAGTTTATTCCTTAATGCTATCAATATTGATGAAGTTAAAATAAAATATACATTTCTTCAATCGAGTAGTATAAAAGGTTGAAAAAGTTTTGTTGAATGATTGAAATAAATCCGAAAATACGCCGAGAATTCAATAAAGTTCCAAAACGAATGTACTTGAAATGAACGAAAAAGCTTCCTCTTGTTTAGAGAAAGATATTTTTCACCGGTGAAGAGTAATCATTCCATTAAAGACCCAATTTGTATACAAATGAGCCCAGCTCTGAGTTGGTGGATGTTAATGGACAAGGCTGTCCCAAAGGGCTCAGTATCCTCCCTTTCGTCCAACATGACCACAATTTTCTTTGGAGAAGCGACCTTCAAAACAAGCGAAATAAAACGCAAATCGAACCCGCATGAGAATGAATAATTACGTTTTAACCTTTGTTTTCATTAACTGTGAAAATGAGGTTACCGTCCTGTGGGTGTTTGAATATTTGGCGAATATTCAGCGTGAGCCTGTTCGGCTATTCATATTTTCCTGGGATATACAGGTACGTATTTGTACAGCGATCGTATCTGTTCGGCCCAATTCAGGATTGATTGCGGAAAAGAGAAAAGCTCTTTGTAAACCCTGGCTTAGTAAATATTATCCCCGGTTCGTTTTTGGCTTTACGCCACCCCGTCGTCACAATGCAAGTCTCGATATATATGAAAATATGAAAGTCACTGCAATACACGCGCTCATTTATATTTTCCCCTTCTTTCAAAATAGAAAGAAAAGAGAGCCATCTTATCCAGATAAACCTGTAGAAAGATGAAGATAAATTATTCTCCGGCTTTGCTTTAAAAGTTTCTTCACTCCGGGCAACTCATTAAAGAACAGGGCCGGCCTGCTCCGAAATTTATTGTGGACCCCGAACTAACTTCGCTGCTGTTTTTACAGCAGGGCTCACACCATTATAACGAATTAATAACGAGGAAAACGTGTAAAGACTGGCTCATACTGTTCCTGCAGTTCCCAACGTTTACTCCATACACGAATAATTTAGTGTTGATTATCGATTAAATAAAAATTCTATCCGGAAGCGCATTCAACAATATACCATCGAGTCGGTTAGAATCAATCGAGTGACTTACAAGATGTCAGGGCTGGTGTAATTTATAATCCCATTGAGATTCTGTATCGGAGAAGGTGACTTTTCATAAAATACTCCTTGAATTTGATCAGGCCCTATTTGATTCCCCTAATTTGCGGATTTTTCCAACATATAAATAACAATCAACGTACTTCTTATTGCATCCAAATCAATCATAATAATTGATAAAAGAGATACCATTTGTGACTGTCACAAAAATCACGAGAAGAATGTTGGTTGAGAATATAACGTTTACCAATTCAGTAGTCTGCTTTATAAGTTTTCTTCTAAAAAGACGAAAGATGAAGGATTAGTTTGTGGTTTTCTAACTCTCAAACTGAAGTTGAGTTCTTGCCACAAGAAATGATTTGATAGAAAATTATAACGTATTTTCCTTACTTCCGATTAAATCAATATTCGTTAACATTTTAACTATGTTTGATATCGATAAGTCCAAGCCATATTTTTCTTTTAACAAAAGGATTCACTTAACCCTTTATTTAACATGTTTCCATGTTTCCGATAAAAATGAATTTAAGGTTAAATCATGTCACAAAACTAAGGTTTTTCTATAAAGACATAAGTAATAAAAAAATCATAATTAGTAATATTTCGATTACTACTAAGCTTCATTTATTAAATATGTTTACGGACTTGAATTTAGTATAAATCTGTATTTACCTTTCACATAGAACATTATGTTACAACATTTTTTACAAACGTGTGGTATTTAGTGACTGTTAGTGAATGATTATTATTCAAAAAACGTGAGATGCGGTCTGGTGTGACGTAAGTTTTAGGAAAACGTTTCGATCATTATTGCGACCATCTTCAGGGCTTGGGATTTTTAAACATTGTTTAAATATACAAACACATGTACGAGTGAAAACAGTAAATTTATATAATCTTAAAAATTTTAGACTCAATCAAAGTATTTGTATTCACTCGAAGTGTTAGTTTTCTGTGTAGGTGCATTTTTTCCGTGTTAAAAATCCAACAAATATTACATACAAAATAAAGTAACATGAACGTAACATTTTAGAAATGGTTTACATCAACCGAGATAAACACAGCATCAATTACAAAACAGACACGTGTAAACTCAGTCACAGCTACGCTAATATCATTAATCAAATTTCATATCGACAACATAAATACCATCATCACATCACACAAAAACATATAATATAACGTATAAAACAATCATCACATTCTAAACATCAAATATTTCTATAAGCATAATTCTTCAACAATTTGCCTTTCCGTTCCCTAATTATCCCTGGCTAGACAATCCGAAAAAGATGATCAACTGAACCATTTTCCATTTTTCCCATTGTCGGCGTCTGTCTCATTCACGGCCGACTCGTCATGTCTTTCTAAACGTCTTTCTATCCCGCTTCCCTCCACAGCCCTTCACAATCCAATGTATATAAACAGAAAACATCTCTCTCTCTCTCTGACATTTTCAACAGGCCACACAAGAATGACAACTCTACACGGAAAACAAACGCTTTGAATGAGTAGAAATACATTGATTGAATCTAAAATTTTCTGGCATTGGTAAATTCATTTTTTCCATACCCCACATGTATTTGTTTAAACAATGTTTATAAACAAATCCCAGGCCCTGAAGAGGATCTCAATGTAGACCGAAACGTTGGCATGATAAACAAAATGTTTTTATAAAACCTACGTAGCAGACCGCATCTCACGATTTCCAATTAATCATTGATTAACGGTCACTAAACACAACAAATTTGTATTTACTGTTATTGTTTTATTGTAATAGTGCCATCGATTTATTGTTACAAAATAATTACAAAACAATAAATAATCAAATCAAGTGATTTCTTAAATCTTTTAAATGAATATTATGCTTTTAAATTCATATGTTAAATGTACACCACAATTTTTATTTGAGAATTCAATCTATCATGAAATATATAATAGTTTTACATTGAGGTCAAACAATACATTGTTCCCTCCCGACCGTGTCTAGTAGAGAAAAAAAATTTATTTCACCTAACACTAAAGGAAATTTCATTTAGAATCGAAGAATTATCTTGTCCCCTGTTGTTTACAACTAACCTGTTGATCATGCTGTCGTTTAACTTAATTTTCTAGAATCCCCTCCGGCCGTATGAATTTCATCCAATCTCTCGTGTTGCGAAATTATTCACACCGAAAATGGGACCGGCTGACGGTGTAACATAAACAAAAACACATTGGAAATCTATTGGCGAACTGAATAAAAGAGAGTGGGGTTCGAGTTAGGTTTAATGAACCGTACAGATTGGATCCGAGGGTACGAGAATCTATTTCCAATTGTCTCATTGCCTTGGCAGCATTTCATAAGAAATAAAAACATAAATCAACACCAAGTCGAGAAAAAGGGCCAGATAAACAGGTAATTAAACTTAGCGATAAACAGACCTAAATGATTTTTTTCTATTAAAAAAATAAAAATGTATCCTAGCTCAATGATTAATAAAAATTAATACTTCTCAATCTCTTAAATTTTTGTACTTTCATCACTAGGTAGGGTAGTACTAAAATCCTTGTGCATAAAAACTTTCTTAAAATCATCCAGCATTTTTTTAAACTGCATATCTTCCTACACACCCTTTATTTTCTTATCCTGGAGTCCTATTTAACTGACGGCAGCTTCTTGTTCCCATCCTGCATTAATGTATACTGCTGGTTCGCCGTACGATCTTTGCGAATGGGACTACAATCTATCTTTTAACCACAATTCTACTGAACCAACATCCAAGAACAATTCCAGTTTATCAAAGAGAAGTGCAAATAGTGGAGGACAAGATTAAATGAGAAAAAATATATACAATGTACTTTATATTGAAACAACAATCAAGCCCTCACAAAGCGATACCGACATCCATTCAAGACACATACTCAGGCCTTTAACTAGATATGATATTGACGTGAAATCCCCACACAATAGGTACGATACAACTTAACAGAACACTTGAACTGCTATAGAAGACATTTATGGCCAACAAAGATGTTTTGGTCGTCAAAGGTTTTTAGTTTTAAAGTCCAGTACATAATGGTTTCAATCAAAAGACCTAGTCTAATTGCAAAATATCCTTAATATGTCACTAACATATTATTTATGGCGACATTCCTTTTATCTAACTAATTGATCCTAACCTTCATCCAAGAGTTCCACTTTTCTTCCACAAAGATTTGAACCATCCTAATGCTACTTACAAGCCCATCTACATTTCCCATCTTGAGAATCCTTTTCTTTCATTTCGACCTGCCATCCAAACAAAATCTGCTAACAAAAGCAATATGCTTAAACATCTTATTAATCCGAAGAAATTAATAAAATAGAAAATTTGACGCTCCGAATGAAGTATAATTTGCCACAGACCAAACCGAATCTCTGTACCGCCAAAATACTGACAGATTTCGGAGAATTATTATAGAAAAATCCTACAAGGCAAGAGTACTTAGGTATACACGATGATGGCCAAAATCTTACCCAAAAATCCCGTTTCCAAAAGTTCTACACTAAGATTTCGCTACTACCCAAGCCATCATCCACATTTTCCCTTCTTGAGAAAGAACCACGGGACCGTTCCCCAAATACCCCTTCTTGAAGGTCAGATTTCTATTAACCCTAGTCTTTCGAGTGCAGTGCTAGCCATCATGCAGTGATTAATAAACAAGATTACGCAATGGGTCATATGACTTTTGACCTGCCATTCCAAGTAAATAGTATAGCAACCACAATTTTTTTTATTTCGTCGCATTGAACCTCAATGTTAGAAAAACTGATGATCCGAATAGATTTCATAGAGACGTTGCCGAATCTCCATACAAATTTCCGCCAACATACTGACCAATTGCGTTAAATCCTACAAGTTGACGAAAACGGGAATTTTGAAAAATGCTACAACCTACAATTTCTTGGTGCAATCAGATGATAGCTACAATTATACAATAGAACCACAAAAACATTTTGTTTTGATCCAGTTACATAAAGGAAGGTTTTTGTCTCTGAGCATTCGATAAGATGAAAGTAATTACAAAAGCAATTCTGTTCTTCAATAAACCGGAATTTTGCGATGCTTCAATACAATAAACTTTCTGCACACTGCCAAAAGTATCATTATGCGAGAAAGGACTCCTCTACGTTTCAAAATCTTTCTTTTTTTAAATACACATTTTGAAATGGCGGGAATTTAACAACCACCAAAATATTATTGACTCAAAACCAAAATAGACTGGAAAATAATTTCTAACTAAATAAATCCAGTAAATATTTTATACGAAATCTTTGGCTTAATTGTTTTAATTATACACTCAAAGGTTTTTGTGGTAGCCAAGTATTGTACAAGTTTTGGCATTTCGTTTTTCAACTCGTTGGTTAAAAGAATAACAAAATAACTGTCCTATTTAAAAAGAGAAGATTAGCCAAATAAATATTTGCGAAAAACGTGGGTTGGAGCAAACAAAAAACAATTAGGAACAATAGGTACTACAGATAAATATACCCAAGAACCTTCCACTAAGGTGAATTGTAAAACATAATAATTAAAATATATGTAAAAAACATTTTAGACAAAACACCCTATTGTATTGATTCAGTTGTTGGGTAGTAATTGATATTTAAAAACTTGATTAGTGCATTTGTTAAAAAAATTACTACTAAGGGATCGAAGAGAGGTTGAGTTTGGACTCCAGCCAAGACCAAAATAAGGACTTTGTTGCTCCAGGGATCGTCACTAGTAAATCCACTGTTTCCAGGCAATCGTGTTTTTTCCAGCTGTTCTTTCCCCGCCGAATGTCCTCAATTCTTACTAAATGGATCTCGCGTGACTAATTCTCGTTGATACGAACGGTCCTCATCATTTTACTCTCCACCGACTATCTAGTAGAATTAATGTGACGACCTTTAAGGTTGATTAGAGCCGTGTAATGACGATTTAGGGGTAGGAAACGCTTAGCCGCGTCCAACGTCTAAAAATATCCCGTTTTAAAACGGAATCCCTTTCATAACTCGCTTTAGTTGTGGACGGTTGGAAGGGAATTGGGTCGTGCTCGACTTTCCCGAATCAACCCCTCGTAAATCTTTACTTTACTAGAATTAAAAACGTTCAGAGGTTTCGGGAAAAAATCCTTTTGCAACTTGGAATGATATTTCTAAATAAATTTTGTTCTACATTTGTTGGGTTTTCCGTGCCCTCTTCATCAGTGAATAAAAGAGAAAGACATGTGAAGAATATGACTAAGATGACAAAAATAAACCTTTACATCCAACCAATTTCGCAAAGGAAAACACACAACAAAACAAAACATTGCATAAAAATATCTCTGGTCAACAATAAGCAACAAAACATCGTTACAAATAAGAGAAAAACTCATTTACTGGACAACCACCGTTTTACGGACGAACAGTTGGTTTTTTTACTGTTTTGGCTAACCACACTTCCACTCAATGGATTTCAATTTTGGCATGATTTCCTTCACATGAGAGTTTGTGCTTTCTGTTTAAGATTCGAATTGTAAAGTTTGATCGTATTTCACACATTTAAGGTCATTTAATAATTAGTGCAAGAGACTGTTTTCTCAACGTGTACTTGGTCAGTTACAACTTTTCTTTTATTTATTTATTTCAGTGCCAGTACAAATGCCATGCTAAGTGTTTTCAAAAATAAATTTTCCAATCATAGATTAAAAATCCGTATTAATTTAAATTAATCGTAATCAATTTTTTTTATTTCCTTCATCGTGGTCTACAAATCATACGAGTTCGACATTCAGTGACGTTAATACCATGAGATAGCATACTTTTTCGTACTTTTTATCATTAAAATTTTTTTGTATCAAACTCTAAAATTACCGGATTTCATCAATGTGTCAAAGTCATTTAATTGTTCAAAGACAGACCAACTGTGGTATGGATCTTATTTCTCTACAAAATGACCGTTTCAATATGATGCAGGGTTTTGGGGAAAAGGTTAACAAAAGTGAAAATATACAACTTATTACAGGAAAGGATTTTCTGATCGAGCTTAAATTTTTCCATAAAACGATAACAACTGACTGATTCCTGTTTCAACAGGAAGATGATAGACGATGCGTTAGTTGGAAAGGTAGTTTTTGACACAGACTATATAAAAAATGAAGCTCTCAACGAATTAGAAGAGAGCGAACTTCTTAACTTTTAACACTTTTCTTAACAACTTAACTTTTAAAAAAAACCTTCCAAAGCCCTGAATATCATGGAACTAGATCATTAAGTGCAAAATACGCTGTTTATTTATTTTTATATAATCTACGCATAGGAAATTCACATACCTTTTAAAATAGAGTGAGCTATGATAAACCGTCTCAGTTTGCAAATTACTAACATTTTCCCAGTCAAAGAAGTAATGTTTAGTAAAGTAGTTAAAGGTAAGAAAACAGAAATTGACTCTAGTGGTCGTCCTACATGACCTATTCCAAGATGTTATACCATTTAGGGTGATCATCATTATTTTTTAAAATCAATTGCATTGTCACATATAGCCTTAATAAAAGCAAATCACTTCCCCTTAATATCAGTCAATATAATTTGTTTATATAATTTTTCTTGCACGGTTTACAATTTTTTTTTTTAATTCATTCTTCTACCCCATTAATTGTAGTAATACATATATAGTACAATATTATCTGTACAAATGTTAATAGGGAAGATGACAATCTTATCCAACGAACAAAAACGGTATAGTTTCAAGAAAAAAATTTGGTGCTGAAAAAAGGGTTCAAAATGAGCGAAAAAAATTATTTATAAACCTAAAGCATACAATAATCCATTTTTCTTAACTCATAACTCGTCGATATTGAGACAAAATAAGGATCTTAATAAATACCAAATAAAATATGCACGAACAAACTATTTACTTATTTAAACCTGTAAACATGTATATAAGAACATTTTACTTTAAAATTGATTAAAAGAAATGGACAATGTTGTAACAAAGAAACAGGACAATCAACAACCCCAAAATAAGCAAAATAAATCTTTCCAACTTTACAATTTCTACTTTTCTTAGGTAATGCATTTTAGAACGAACGTTACGTTTTTGAAAGGACAATACTTCAATAACCACAGCTCTTTTTGCCCCAATATCGACATTTTTCACGTTTAACAACATTCACGGAAATATGAGTAGGAACATAACTCTCCCTGCTTATATATTTGACATCTGATTATGATATTTCTGGTCAGGCAGTATAAATTATTATTATTACGAATAAACTGGTTGAAAATGAGTTACAGTAGTTGAAAATAATCGCCTACACTTAAAATATGCTTCTTATTTAATAAAAAAGGTTTAACTTTTATGGCGAACATAACCCCTGTAAGGTACCACTCGTACATAAATATGTAGTAAATCTTCTAGATTACACCTCTGTGTAAATAGATAAACTTAGCACATATAATGTGCAAAATAAAATGTTAAAAAAGTTCTTCTGCGATTAATTTAGAACAAAAACGTATATACAACAATTCACTATCAACCTGAATAAACCGTACATAAAAGTAAATCTTTCTCCCAAAGTCTAAATCACAGCGCAAAGCATTTGATAAACCGTGAAGACCATAGATTTGATATTAAGTACTGTCAAGTCGGATTAAATAGTATGTATACAATTCCAGTTATCACAGTTATATTATAATGTGAGTCAAAAGGTCTATTTGTAGAGTTATAGCGCGATTATGGAAGTTCTAATGGGGTGGTTGTTCCCAAACTAGAGCATTAGAGAGGAAGCTCGGCTTATCCATGAGAATTAGCGGGAAGGCGGCTCTTTGAGACTAATCCCTTTGTCTCTGGTGAAGCTACTTCATAAAAAGGGTGGGAAGGGGCCCTTGAGGAAGGGCAATCAATAGCCGCTCCACCTCTTCCACGATCTCCCTTTTACCTTCGCTCGCTCCAATCGTTTTCCCTTACCTTATCAATGAATCATTGAACAACACACGGGATCAAAGCGAGACAATCCTGGCCGAAAGTTGATTCACTCAACCCGCCTTGAAATCCCATGACAATAAAATCCCGGAGGGAAAGATCTAATTTAACTTCAGATTAAGTTTAGCCTTTCTGAATATTTGTATTTTTTTGTATTACGAATTGAACATAAAATAAACGTAGCATTACTTATTATCAATATGTTTCAACACAAAGAACATTTGACCTTTAAACTGGCGTCATCAGTAATCTTCTAGAAGAGAATTTATAGTAATTACAACATAAAAGAGCAATGGAGAACTTGGAATCTTGCCCCGCCGTGCTTATATCCTTGCCATTACATCTTACTTTGACCAATTTTCGTCAATTCCAATACTTTTTTAAATGATGGGTTGAGTGGCTTTAAAAAGTAAGACTTTTTTCGGCTTAATATCGAAATTTTTCGCGTTTGACAACATTCGTATGAATAGTAGTCAGGGACTTGCCTCTCCCCACTTATGTACTTGCTTTTACATATTCTTACCTTGACAAATTCTAGACAATTCAAATTTTTTTGATAGGGGTATTTTGACCAAAAAATTTTACTTCTTGCCTATATACACATGAAATAGTTTCACGTTTTACAAAAATCGAAGAAATAAAAGAAGCAAGGTTACACCTCCACCTCCTTATACCCCAACGTAGTGCTAGCTTCTATTGCCCATTTTTGAAAAGACTGTCTTTCAAAAACTACGACGTTTTGGGTGCCGTGGATCATTCCCCTCCCTGCTTATACCCTTGATGTAAAATCTAACTATTACACTTCTGGTCAGGCATACATTGAGAGGTGAAAAAAGTGGCCACCTCGTTTTTGGCAAGTAATAAGTAAGTAAATACTTGCGATCTTATTATATTTATTTATTTGTTTTTGTAAAAATTGTTTAAAGACCAATATAAGACATAGCTAAATAAAAAATTAAAACTAAGAAAAACAATTTTACCAAAAATCTTACTATGGCGACAATGAAGAGAATACTCAATTCAGTACGGACTATTTCTTCCTCTTACGTTGATTTTATTCGGTTTTGAACGTATGCTATGGAATATTGTCCTATATACTCTTTCAACAGCACCAATATTATTTCTCTGGGCGGCTTTTTACCCTCTCTGGCAACTCGTCACAAAGGTTTTCGATAGGTTTTAAGTTGAGACTACATGCTGGCCACTACAAACATTGAATAGAAGCCCGTTCCAAGTAGTCACCAACGATTCTAGCTGTATGGGAGGGGCCTTGCATTGTCACGCGTAAAAATAAAACCGTTAAAAAATTTGAAATAAAATCCCTCAATGAATAACAAGCACTCTCAACACGGCACGCAAGAATAGCACAACTACACAGAAGACAAACACTTTGATCCCTGAAGATGATCTCATTAAAGATCGAAACATAGGCACGATAAAGAAAATGTTTTTCTGAAACCTACATCACACCAAACCGCATCTCACGATATCTGAACAATTATCGATTAACGCTCACTAAGCTCTACACATGAATAACAAGTTTGTACTACCTTCCATAGAAATGCTTGCCCAAACGATACCATTACCTCCATAGTTTCTCCGGAGTGAAAATGTTGCGGGATATAAATCTCTCCTGTTCTTCTCCAAACCTTCTCTAGGCCGACAGAAGTCTTTAAACGAAACCTTGACTAATCCGAAAACAGAATTTTAGTCCAATCTTGCTCAGACCCATTAATGTGAATTCTTTCTAAACTTAACTGAGCTGTTCTGGGCCTTGTCAGAAGTTGTGGACCGGTGACAAACCTTATCGCACATGATCCACTTCTGAGTGACCTCGCCATACAGAACATAAACTTATATTAACATTTTTAACTTTGAAGTCGTTTCTACATCTCAACATCTGTAAAATATTTATTACGGATTACATCCGAAACACGATCATCTCTGATATGCGACACGATGGTGATCCTGATGCCTTCTTGGGTAACCTCCAGCATCTCGGTTCGATGGACGTCCCGTCTGATTAATAAGCACCTTTGCCACGTAAGCTTGACTTGTTCCACATAATGTACAATCATCATCCAAACAAATTTGCAACTTAAAATTCTCAAACCACCCTAACGTCAGAAAGAAGCTTTACACCAAGTCCAATAATACAAGGCTGACTATTCGACGATTTATTTCCAATTTCCACTTGTAAACACAAGTAAGAGATTTTATGTGTTTTATTTACCTCTAATCCTTTAAAACGGACCAAATATAAGATGTAAGAATAACAATGTAAACGTTCGATATTAATTTCGCAATAGAAATGTTTTAATGTGAACAAGTTATTGCATACGTGACCCCTGTAAGCTATTCCCTCATGAAAAACGTTGTTTATTCTAGATTGATATAATAAATAGTAAAACTCAACTTACAAATACCAAAGGGGTTCTATCGCCAATTTTAAATACAACAGCCGTAAACGAAAATACACTTGTAAAAGAACAAAAACAAATTAAAGACCACGTAAATTATTCTGAATGAAGATACCCAACATTACACAGAAGGGTATGTTTAATACAATCTATAATTCTTAATAAAAATATTAAGGCAATGGATGTTTTATTTTGAATCCAACAAAGCTGGTTACGGACGCTCAAATGTTCTGAAAAATGTTAAAAGATTTCTTCAGCGCGTTAACATATGCTGAGAATGAATCAATGGAAAAGGCAATTTGAATTCAAGTGCTCATGAAGTTCGTGATATTTACGACGTAGGGGAAAAGGGCTGTAACCCGATCCAACTGTTGCCTTTTTCACTTCTTAAAAACTCAGAAAGCCTACCAGGTTTTCTTTCTACAATTCTCCATTTACGATTCAATACGTGTAAGAGTGATTAAAAAGTACATTGATATAAAACGTTATTAATTAAATATTTAGGGAAAAGTTCGAGGAAGAGTTCGGAGAAACAAAACACATTTGATAAGGATTAATAAACATGTGTTGCACATAGTGAACATCATAACAAGAAGCAGTTGGGGGAAAAGCAAACTTTATCAATTTACAGATAAATGCTAATGATGCTAATGAAAAAAGACGTCAACATATATTTGTATTTGGTTTTATGTAGTTCTTTACATATTTAATAAATTAGCATGACATATAAAAATTGATAATGCAGTCACCTACGTCAGTTACGTATTATTGGCTGAAGGGTTAACCGCTTAGAAAGTTTAATAGTATTCAATTATAAATTGGTATTTATTTTTTTTAAAAATGTTAAATTATTAACATCATTAAAACAGGTAAAACACTGTTTTCGATTAAATAATCACTAAAATTGCAAGGCGTTTGGACAAGTCTGAAAAGTGATATCAGTACATGCAAACCTGAGCTTGTTGTACAAATATGAATTTTCTAGACAGTTTTATCTGTTAACACAAAAATAATGCGTGCCAAGAGCCCATCGGATCTGAATCGAAGAAGAGGGATCATATTGACACGACTAAGAATAGGCCATACTAGGTTGACACAAGGACAACATTTCTTAGCAAAAGCCTGCAATGTGTCCGGCGCGTAGTTAAAGATTGTTCACTGTGCCCAACATAATTGTAAGGTATAACTCGTTAATTCCACACCGAAAACGAGCAAAAATGCCACTCGATATAAGAATTGTTCTTGAGCACAGTAGCGAGTCTTGGGTTTGATTTTCGGAGGGAAAAGAGCTGTTATTGTATTTAATACTTGGTAGATATCTCGGCCTATGTTTTTCTTTTGTTTATATTGACTGCGCATGAATATGTAGTGTTATAGGGCCGAGGGTGAAATATTGAGTAACCCCATAGACCCTCAATTAAATTAATTATGTACTCCGTGTAAGGGTGATCGAGTAATCCATAACGCTACTTTCCGAGAAATCGTTAACTCAATTCTGTAATTTTGTAAAGTGTGTATGTATTTACATATTATATGCACGGTTGAATTTATTTCCATTCCGGGAGAACAACAATGCTTGTTTAACTCCCCTCACGATGATCCATGTCATTTGTACAGATTGTAGTAAATATAGTAAATTTAAAAAATTAATGTATTAAAATATATTTCAATTATTAACCGTTGATTAAGTATAAAATAATAATTATATTCTGCCAACAAAAAGAAACTAAATTAGTACTGAACTTAGCCAAAGTTAAAATTTATGTAGTTTGAAGGAGGCAAAAAGAAAAAGACGCCAATTTCAAATTCTCACTAAATTTCCAATACCTATAATTTGATTTCCAATTGTCTATAATTGTCTGTTTGCTAGTTTTATATATTTACTACCGTGGTTCCTATTGTTGTATGTGTGTATGATTTCATTTTTTTGTTCGTTGTGCACATCTTTCTATATATTTCAATATGCACAATAAATCCTGAGTTACAAATTGACCATAATGTGTACAATTAAAGGATGTTGTGGCTTTCTAACTCGCTCACAGTGTACGCCAGAGAATTGGACATGACAGGATTTGAAATGAAAGGGTTCAGTAGATGACTTATTATTAACAAAGAAAATGCATGAGGCGAAGAAAGAACTTTAATTATTAATTCATTTTTGATATCCGTTTTTACTGAACTTTACAATACCGTATCTTATAGTCCGAATAAATTAGAAAACTCATATTTGAAGCATTCTTCTAACATTAACAGTCTACTAGCATCATTTTGCATCTCTGTATAGAACGTTGCTAAACTGTATGTACAACAGTTGAAACGTTTCCAAACGTATGTGTACAGTTTATTGCTCTATATGTATAAATGAGTTGGTGGGCGAGTTTGAAATTAAGAAAAACCAAAAAATACAATAATTTTCCCTAATTATCTAACATCGCCTACATGAAATTGTATATAATATTAAATTTTATATGAATGGTGGATGAAAACATATTAAACAACACAAAAATATATCAGGGAGTCTACGTTTTGTGAACTGGCATTGTCATTTTTTGCATTATTTTTTCCTTTTTTAACTACGAGACAAGAGTTACAAATTCGATGGCCACTTTTGATAAGATATTATTTCGGAAATAAGATATGAACAGATTTGGGGTGTTTATGCATTGACAAGGCGATCGTTACTGGGAGATAAAGGTTCCGGGTTCGAATCTAGTGGCTGTACATATTAGCAAATGGGTTGTTTTCGGCACCCAAATGATCTGATTTTCAGTTAGATAATAAACTAAATTTTTAATAGGTATTTGCCTAAAAGTGATATAAAATTGACATCCAACCCTTTTCCCAAAAATAATGTTTTTCTAGCCAAGAGGTACAATTGTAAAAATCAAATTTGCTCAATGTTTGTCGAATTGCAATTAAAGCTCGTATACATCAAGTATTAATTGGAAAAAATGTTTTTCTTGGGCCACCTCCAAAAGAAAGTCCACGTTTAATCATTAATTACCAACTGGGCAACAAGTTTGTAATCAAGCACTTCCGCTAAGTCAGGAGGATATAAAATGGGTCAGTTGAAGATGGGAAAAGGCTGGAAAACAAAACGGTGATAGAGCGGACCAGGAGTTGGCAAGATGTTTTCAACTCATTTTTAGACGCAGGTTCATTGATTAAAGGCTACGGCCGAGAGAGTGGGTTTGTCCCTCCTCGTTGTTTGCACGGCATGGACCCCAGTTCTAGCATTCGTCACCCTATGACTCACTGAAACGTCGACGATGTGAGAAATTTGGAGTAGGACTGACCCGGATTTTCCGATGGGAGTTCGTTAGGTCAATTTTAAAATGCTGGCTCCATTTGTCATAAAGTAAGTAAGGGTGTTGTAAGATTTGATTTTCCACAACCGGAGGCTAAAAATAAAAATAAAGGTCAACAATAAGTTCTCCTCATATCCCATAATAAATCTGTGTACATGAGACGATACAATCAAATTAAATCTTTCTATGAAATAAAATGGTTTTGGTTTTTTAATTGCATTTGCTGAAAATTGAAATAAAATTGACGACATTTAAACCATACTGAACAAATCGATAAGGGCAAACGAAAAGAAACCAATAAATGTCGGGTTCCAATCTTCGTAGAGATCATTACACAGGTGAAAAAAAAGACCAAATGCTGGGCCATTACTAAAGACTCATTTTATAGAAATTAAAATAAATACAAAATAACATAAATTAATAATTAATGTAATAAAATGATATATGTACTCTTCCAAGGATGAAGAAACGATTAGTATGAAAAACTGTTTGTACAAGTGTTGAATTTAAGGCGACGGCCAGCAAATACATTATAACGGGCAAACAGACACCAACTTCATACAATATTTATACATGACACTGAAAACAAAAATTTATAGTAAAGTCAAACAATAATTGCTAAGAATCCATATAACTAAAGGTCCAACTTCTTTTATGTTCTGACCAGCAATATCTTTCAGGTACTTTTCTGCAGTCTAATGACCTCTACGTAGTTTGGAACGCTACATAGATTATCTGCAGGTCGATTTACGAACATCATATCTTTATTATGAATACAATATAGCTTATATTCATGGGCAGCTCAAAAACAAGAGAAATCCGCCAATTAAAGTAAATTTTTAAAAAACACCTAATGATAATACAAATATTCGTATATTCAATAGGACTATGCTGACACCTTTTCAATAACAATAGATCTACTATGTACAAAATCAAATAAGACGGAGTTTTTCTTGTATTATTTGGTCATTTGTTTGGTCACTTGTTCTGGGAATTATTTACCTTATCAACGGTTTCATAAAAGCATCCAAATTGGATATAACCTAATATTTAGCAGATGCAATAACATTGTATCGTAAACTATTAATGAACCCTTCGAATTATAAGAAGGTCATAAGATGTAGGTAATTGTAATAACAACAATTGGTGGACCAAAAACATGGTGCAACATGAAAAGAAAATCAATTGAATTGATTTAAAAAATTTAAAATAATTTTTTTTTCAAACCAAATTTTATTACTATTTACGTTAATTTAAACAAGTGATTATTCATTTTTTCTTCTCAAAATTTCACCAAAATTTTACTCGGCTATATCAAGTCATTAGACCCTTTTTTTTTCAATGTGAAGACAGTATATTTATTAATAGCTGCTCCTTTCATAAAGCAAAAATGTTCCTTCCTTATGCTGTTTTTGTTACTTTTATACACAACTTTTTCGCCCCAGGATTTGATCTGATTTAATTACTTAAAACAGGAGAAATCGTAAACAAAATTACCCCAATAAAAAGGATTCATTTAATAAGGCAAAAATAATTTTCTTAGAAATCTGTAAGGTGGTCGAAATGACATTGACAAGCAATTTGGTAAACCACGTAATGAATTTTCGCCCTACGGACCAATATCACTTCCATTAATTTCAAAACAGAGAAATCAATAATCAAAAGATTACACCCCTCCTCGAACAAAAAGAGACTCATACTAAATATGGCTTTAAAACAAAACACTCGTCAATAGATCAAGTTACAGATTTGCTGATGCATTAGAAAATAAATAAATATGTATATATCCACCGTTTTTGATCGTGTCTCAACCCTTTGATAAAGTATGGATGAAGGCTTAATATGTAAACTTTTATAAAAATCCTCCCAATCCAGAACAACTTCTCTCCTTCTACCTTTCAGAGAGTCTATTCCGACTAAAACAGGTCAAATACTTCGAATGATTACACATAAAGGCTGGTGAACCCCAAGGTGGCGTCCTAGTGCCAACCCTGTTTGCTTCCAGAGACTTATCACCATCAGAAAAAAGAACTACTCGTATGGTACTATGTCAGTAGAAAATAGAATTGATGTACCGACAAGAAAACTGCAAAATATGAGCATAGACAAATGGGCAAAGATTGAAAGAAATGAGTTTAAATCTACCATTAATTTCACAAACAGAAACACAGATACAAGTAGCACAATCCATACAAACGGAAAAATAGTACCTACACAAAACAGCGATCTAAGATTTATGCCATTTGAGCGATCAAGAGATCTAAGTATGTTACTAGATTTTAACCTAAACTGAAGAGCGCGCATTAAAAAATCCTATTTTTATAATTCATAAGGCTTTCAATATTTTACTTGAGCCTTCTTTAGTGCACAAAAACAAAAATGGTTTGCTTAGGCAGTTTAAAAACATTATGTTGTTGATAGAAAATGTTACATACCAGGTCGATACCCTATTTCCACATTCTGGCTAAGCTCTCCAACATCACAACTTATTTTGGTTAAATTGTAACATTTTTTATATATGTCAATAATGTTACTGTACTCAGAGGACAAGGTATATGGGAAGCATCCGGTGCTAGCACTGTTTGTTATCGAGTTCAGACGAGGAGGTCATGGTGACATCGTCGTTTGTAGCGACGTGGAGGATTCTTGGGATGGGAAGAAGAGAAGATGGCTTTAAAAGTAAGTTTATTTCGGGTGGAAAGATAGTGGAGAAACGTGTAGAAGTGGGATCGGATCAATTCTTTGACGAAGGGAATGTTGAGGTCATTGTGGATAGTGAGGATGGATAATTCTTTGGACGACTTTTGAATGGAAACCTTGGATTCGTTGGATGAGGAAGTGGCACAGCTGAACATTGATCGATCACTATTCTATTATTAAGCAGATCTGCTCAGTGTATTCCCCACGTGGTTTCTAGTAGACAAACCCTAACTCGGAAGACGATCCGGACATTCGGGAGATCGTAGGTAGCCTTTGTCTCCTCGTAATCCACGTCTTTCCACATTGAAAAATCTCAAGTTATTTACTACGTTAATTTTTTGTTTTATTACATGTGACGAATTAAAATTTAACATTAATTTTCTTTTTCCATAGTAAAGTTTTACTTTTCCAGTTGATAACCAAACCCTTAAACAAATCTGAATTTTTGGCAAATGGTTGAATGGTTGTAGGGCTTTGTCTAAAAAACGGAAATACATAATTTGCAAAAATTTCAAGCCAAAGTATGGTTGAAGCTTCTTAGTACCTTGTTTTTAGTGAGTGAAACCTAAGTTTAACTAACACTGTGTATATAATATTAATTGTAAATAAATATTTGGACAACACTTTTTGGCACAGTTTAAATAAATATATTACAAAGAAAATACAATAGTTATGTACTTTATTAGTTAGAGTAAAATATTATACCATATCCCACTGGCAAAAATAGAAAGAAGGAAGATCATTTTTTAATACATATTAATTAAGTTTAGTTATAAATTATTTAATTTGAGCCTTATTGTGATGATTTTGTTATTAAGAGCGCTGTCATATCTGATATAAACGTTTCCCTTCTTTGTGCGGTATATATTGTCAGCGTTAGTGCTGTTTATTTCGATGACAGGGCTATAAATTGTTTTGAACACGGTGTTTTAGTCACCGAATGGCCATGTAGGTCTTGAAAAAAAAACGTTTATAAGAACAGTTAACCATCTCGACGAATAATTTCGAAATGAGCGTACACCTCCCGTGACCGGGTTCTGTGAGTATCGCTCCGTGTAACGCTAAGACGACGGGGTTAAGAAACTCAAACTGTTCCTCGACAACGGGCTGAGCTGGGCCATTAGCTCACCCTGCCCTCTCAATTAAACCTGTTATCTGATCCGTTCAAGTCAATTGAGCTATATCAATATTGATTCCTGCTGGCCGGCTTCACTTCACACGAAACCAACAGGCTATATTCTCCGTTTTATTGATTTCCGTTCACACATCAGTAACGTCGTCTCACTTAAGAGAAAAACGAGAAAAATCTTACGTCGACCAGCTTTGGAAAAAGATACGAATTATATACAAAAACTGGACGTAACAAAAAAAAATTTAAATTGGGAAACTTGTGGATAAAAGTATGTCGGTTGGCTGGTGAAGGCAGAGGCAATTTGTAAGGATAATTTCACAAGAAAATTGAGTCGACCATAATGAAATTGTATATCAAACAGATTTTGGTTTAATATTAATTCCTATTCCTCGAAGAAAGTATTTATTGTGCCTTTTCGAACGTTTTTTGGCATGAGAATACGATTAAATCTTTATTTGAATAATAATCCTTATTTGCCTATACATACTTAATGTTATTGCTTAATTTCAATTAAATACTCTTTTTATGTAAGGTCTTGGCTGTGATAAAAATGTCAGTGTCACGAGCGAGATTCGAACCCACGGCCTTCGGCTAAATACGCCAATGCTCTACCACTTGAGCTATCGTGATTTCGATCCTCTCAGACACCACCTCTCCATCTCAATCTACAACCGTTCGAATTTTCCCTCTTTTAACCATTTTCAATGTTTAATTATTGCTTACGTTTTGCCAATTAATCGTTTTAAACAATTTATGGGAAAATGCAACATTTATAAATAATGTAAATGATAAAATATACAGCAAGAACGCCGAGTTTTGTCAAGTTGGGAACATCAATAAAAATGATGCTATTTGCCGTCTGTCGGACATAATTTTAGCTTCCCTAATTAAGCCGACATAATTAAGCTAAGCATTGCTTTCCCCTGCTGAAATTATTGACGCCACATGATCTGACGAAAGACCTTTTTTAACGAATTTTACGATACATCGTTTTTCCTTAAAAACCAAACATAATACAATCAAACCAACTTAAAATTCTGTAAATAGCAACATAATATAACATGTAAATTCATGTACAAGCTAATAAATTACCATTATACACGAACAAATCTACAAAGATCGATAAACGCCATGTTAACAACTGTATTTCACTCATATGTTTTTAATGGGTTCTTAGCCAAATCCTATCGATGTTGTGAAAAATTGGTCCAAGATTTTTTTTTGTTTTACGAGGGTTCGCAACAGAGGACATATAAACCCTCAGGGTGCCGGTGTTTTTGAAAAAAAGCCCATTTGTAAGTATGTCCGGGTTCGAATACAGGACCGCTGGATTTTTCCAAGATTCAAAGGATTTATAGTAGAACTTGCGTTAAAATTGTTGAATAGTGGATGTTTTTATGTTTAAATATTAAATCTATCTGCAAAATGGTTCGTCTCTGCGAGATAATTGTAAATAAAGATCTATTGCACTTTGCTTGTTTTGGCTTAAACGAGTCTAATCTGAGTTCACGATTAATACCCTTAAAACTATTGCAACTATAAATTAAAAAACTTGCTGTTTAAAATATTAGACCAGGAATATCAAGTTTTCAAACGACTTAGTTGCAGACGTTATACACAGAAAGTCGCTTGAACAAAGATGGTCGATTTCGAAGACTCGTAAAAACTTGAAACGTGTATAGTTTTTGAAAAGTACTGTAAATCCTAGCCTAAGTGCTAACTCAGCCAGTAAGTAAATGGTTCAACTATAAAGCAAAGGCGAGGTTTATTTGAATTATGAAGGCGTTTTAATCTCGACAACTTGGTTATAGACTCCGATTAAACTTAATAGAATTATTTTATAATTCAGGGATTATCGGGAAAAATTAAGGATTCGCATGTCATCATTAGTGCCCGCAATATTCGGCTAAAGTCAGATCCTCGTGATTTAAAACTAATCCTGATAAAATTTTGTAGAAAAAATTCATTCAAAATATAGATAGGGGGTGTTTTTGAATTTTTAAAAAATCTCGGTAGCTTAGGTTTGCGTTGTTGGAACGACGAAGGTGTTTCGCCTTCGAGCATGTTCCAGAGTTATACTAAGATTATTATTCAACAATTCGAGGATTATCGTTCAAATTGAGGAAAAGATTTATGAAGCCGGGTTAAAAGTGATTTCTTTTTATTTTATCGTACCCGAGGTATATACCTTGAACGTTTGAAACGTTGAAATTTAAATAAAGGTTCCTGCTCATCCATCGCGTAATCTTTCTACACGTTTTAGAACGACGGATTTATAGGTTGTTTTTCCTTAAAACTGAAGGTACAGAAATAAAACTGTATTTAAAAAGTATATGTTAAAACACAGCTGAGAATGGAAGAACGTCTTTATCACGAGAGCACATGTACAACACTGAACTGAACTGCCTGTCGTGCCGTATATCGATATGCACAATAGATTAATCGATTAATGCGGGTGCACAAATTTGACATGTTCAATTCATTAAAGTGTGTCATATTAATTGTTGAACTGATTTTATCCTCCAAGGTATTTATAATACATATTAGATATGTTAATCACTAGAAAACAAAAAATAAATTAAAACAGAAATACCAAATGGTAAAAACCTAAAAATATTCAAAGCGTATAGCCCATATTTGATAAATATCATCATAACATCAGCACTACAACGTGTAAAACAACCTTCAAATACTTATCTTTGATTTGACTTTTCTCCCGTTCATAATCTGCTATAACAAAAGAGAGAATAGACGAAGTTTCGTTATTAAGGAAGGATTAGTTATTTTATCGCTGAAAGACAATCTTAAAGAAAGTTTAGAACCTCATTTAGAAACGCTTAACATCGTCGTTTTACAGAGCGTGGGTGATGAATTCAACGATGTACGTGCGTAGGCAGCTACATTACGAGAAAATATTAAAAGAAAAACTGCCAAACTCGAAGGAATTACAGATCGATAAAGAAGGAAAAGGAGTATTTTTCCCATTTCATCCACGAGCCATCTCGGCCAAACCTCCGTGGTTGAAAAGGATCCCCAAGAAGTTGGGAAACTGATAAATCCTCTGAACATATTCGACGGAGACATAAGGCATAATTTTGTCTTCGCGGCCAAAAAATGGATGTTGGAAACCCCTCGAGTGGAAAACCAATACTGAACGGGGGAGGGAAAACCCGGTCCCACACGACATTCTCGTTTGCCCGAAATTGTTATTCCCTTCTCGTTACGCCCGGCATCTATTCGCTGAGTACCCTAAACGAATAGAAATGGGCTTTTATTTGCGCTAATACTTCCATCCATTAAATTTGTTCTCAACCAGTTAATTCGCGAACGCTCTATCCAGGATAACATCTTTAATCATTAAACGCTACGATTTATGGGACGAAAATCGGATAATAACTTAAAACAATTTACCTTTGAATATAATATGAAGTGGCAAAGTCTCTCGCCGACTTTCAGCCGCTCAAGATGTTACGTCTCAAATAACCCGCACTCAACGACACGAGACATCACAGAAATGCCTTAACATAACTCACACAAGCGATTCAAACGTTCTGAGAGCAGCAGGATTTGTTTGCCATGCGATATGTCCCTGTTGACTGAGAAGACTCTATTGAACGTAATTCCATTGCGACTTCCTCTAAAAAAAACGATTCGTTTCTAAAAATAATGACAATTGCAGATGAAAAGTGGGCCCTGCACAATACTCAATGAAGGAAATGCTTAGGAAAACGCAGCGACCCACCGTTAACACCTTCAAAAGCTAGAGTACATCTCAAAACGTTAATTTGGTGGGATTAGAAGGGGTGCCGTATTATGAACTTCATCCACCCAACCAAACGATTAATGCTTGTATATACTGAACAGAATTGGAGCGATTCGTATTTGCTTCATATCTGTCTAACATCGCCCCTTCAGATTTTCACTTACCCTGGTCTCTAAAAAACTCCATTAATGGGAAAAACTTCAGTTGAGGACTGAAGCAAATACATCGAGGCGTTCACCCCTCAAAACCCTGAAAATTTCTGCGAGGGCGGAATTACAAAATTACATGAAAGATAGTAACACCTAATGGAACAAAGGTTCATATATTTGATCAAATTTGTTTAAAAGTACTTAAATTTTAATTGAACATCAAAATGCTATGAACTTATTCTCGACTAGATATGTTTACATTGACTCAATAATCTATTCACACAGTACTAGACGTATGGTGTCCGTTTTATTTACGAACGAAGCGCAATAAATCTTTCCACTCACCTCCACTTGGCTCGCAACAATGTCTATATGACCAACAGCGAGGAAGAGATGACTGGTCAATTTTCATTCAACTCCCCTACCGGCGATACATCACGGGCCACATATTCAACTTTACAGAACAATCATTGTTGTTAATTCTTAAAACTTGATTGCTAATTGGTAGTGCATAAAACTGTTTCCAACTTTTTAAATGAGAAATATCTCATAAAATATGAAAACGGAAAAACAGTTTTTTAGCGAATAGCATGAGTACAACAGCCTTTTATTATTCCGGGCAAACCAAGTGAAAGAGGAAGTACCGTTATCAATGAATACTAAGTATGTAATGGTCAATAACCAAGGTTCCGTTCCCAAAGGTTTTCGAACGTAATTTCGATAAAAAACGAAAATCTTTCATAAATTAAAAATTGAAAATTAACCATCGGTTCCTTCTTTATTATTTATTACTTATGACTCTTTATTACTTTATACTTTATTGCGTATTTCAACTAAAAAATCAGTTTATATTCAAAACCATGGGATTTTTTCGGAGTTCACTTGTCAACTGTCGACTAAAACGCCACATTTATATTTTAACTGCGTTGAAAATTCTATTCCCGCTTGACAATCCTATTGCACAAAAATGTGCGTAATTGAGTAAGCATTTCCTTTGTTGGCCCAATCAAACGAAACGTTTTGCCAAAATAGAATTGTTTTAACAAGTTAATTACAAGCAGGAACGATATAATATGTTAAAACAAGACTGAACTTCTTCTAAATTAAGAGAAAACTTAGACGAGGATTTAAGGCGAAAAAAAAAAACTATTTGTCTTAGTAATTACAAAGTATTATAATATGTCATCAGTCTCGTGGCCACGCCAATTAACCAAAACTGGTTACAAGGAATCATAAATGAATTATTCATACTTTCAGATCAACAAGGCATTAATTGGGAAATAAAGTATCTAGGCCATTTGACTATTTTTTCTTTAAATTATTCAAAATATTCGAATGAATCCAATTATCGGGTTCTGCACAGAAATTACAAATCTTAAATTACAATTTTCACGTCGCTCTGATGGTGAATTTACTATATTCATATTTTAACTAAACATGATGTGGAGTGCAGCCAAATAGTATTTCTGCTTTTGATTTCCTTTATTTTACTTAAATACACTTGCTTACAACTAATAATTGTTTGAATTCTTTGTACGACCATAAAACTAAAATTTTTCATTAATTATTTGGAGATCGTGAGATGCGGTCTGGTGTGAAGTAGGTTTAGAAAAAACCATTTCTTTATCGTGTCAACGTTTCGATCGATGAGATGATTTAGGTCATCTTAGAGATCTGTGATTTATTCATAATGATCCCTGAAGATTATTTCAATAAAGATCGAAACGTTGGCACGATACAGAAATTGTTTTTCTACACCTACGGCACACCAGACCGCATCTCACGATCTCCAAATATCAATAATTAACCGTCATTACATACTGCACATTCTTACATTCTTTATTCAATTTTTTTAACAGTAAATTCTTATTTTTTCTAGTTGTATGGTTTTGCGAGTAGGTGATTTGATCAATAGACATGACATAAACTGCCTCTTCAGTATAATATCAACACGCCCGTCATATTGTACAGAAAGCGTGTAAGATTTTTTTACTCAGACCGATAGAATGGACAAATATGACAAATCAATCCTATACGTTTTACGTCGGAGCTGAGCTGGTACTGGCAAAATATAATTCCACGCTTGAAGTGCTTGGGTGCAACAAGAAAGCTCGGTGATGCGTCTTGAATATCAAGTCCTGTGTCTAGTCCGATGTAGCCGGCCGACGGCTAACAAGAGATAAAAATGAACGGGTCTAACGCCATTAATTATATTTTTCTATTGTTTATAACAAATAATAAATTACTTAATAAAGTAATCGACACAAGGTAATATAAATTCCTTAATTTTGAAGTTTTTTATAAAAATTTACAAATAGGATAAATAAGCCCCCGCGGGAGTTTATTTAAAACGACATTTTTAAAGTAACTGATGCCGCACATGAGATATGGGATGTGGAGGGTGAAGATGCCGTGTCAACCCGTTCAAAACAGAATTCGTTAAAAAAATTCCGTGATAGGAATGATCCTTGAAAGCAAACTTAGATCAACAGTGATAACGATGTTTCGAGTGCCCATGTGGGTTCCGAGCTTTACACAAACATAAAGAAGCATGCAAATGAAGTTTCCTCATTACGAGTTTATTATCTTAACTGGAGTTTTGTTTTAACAAGCGAAATGTATTTTAGGTAAAAATTGAATTTATTTAACCCATCTAAACTGAACTAAATTTTCTGTTTTCCTAAGCTGTGACGAGCAGGAAGCGACATAGTATGAATGGGTTCATGTTGCATTTGTAGAAAATTATCTAGCTCTAGTAAACCGAAAAAATATTTTTAGCTGTTTTCAAAATCATAGAACTGAATTGTAAAATGATCTTTTTTTGAAGCACGACAATGCTGTGTCATTCGACTATCAACTTCTCCCTAGCTAAGAATCCCCAACCTCGCTTAAAAATGGTGTGAAATATTTAAAACTAAAGAGTTTTGTACAACTTCACTTTAGGAAGGGATAGCAAATAACAAGCTTTGATAAACAGTAAAATATTCTTCTGCATCGTTGCAAGGCAAGGAACTAAACATCTGAAATTTGCGCTTACCTAGCATCCAAATCCTATTTCCCTTCTTTTAATTAACACTTTTTTGCCGCAAGATTTACTTTTTGTGAAGCCAAGTATTTAAAACGGTAGGGCTTTGTCCAGTTCACAGCCTAGCAATCAAGACCGACATCCCTTCTTCGAATTACCACATATTCCGACTCATGAATACTTTCTATGAAACTAAGTAGTTCAAGCTAGAAACCTTTGTCTAGAGATAGAATAAAGAAAATCAAAAGCAGGAATACTATTTGGCTGCACTCCACATCAACAGTTAGTTAAAATATGAATATGTAGTCTCGCCTTACCGGTTTTACAGTTATTATAGGTTCGACAAGACTCCTTCAATTTACCTAAAGCAAGAAACTTTGAATGTTTTCTTGTTCTTTTAGCCGGAATATACCAAATTTTGTCAACCTGTTTTACTACATCTTGATTTTTAACTTAGAGTTGCATGAAGTTTCGATAAATTCAACAAAATAACTAACGATAACTGATTTTGGTAAACTGAAAAATGACCCATCATACATGCCCAGCCTCGCTCCTTCGGTGTACTGATTGACATTTTGGTCAGAAGAAAGAAAACGTTCCAAGCTCTTTCATTCTAAAAAACTACTAATGTACTAGATTAAATTATTGCCACAAAAAATGACATGTGTTTTCAAGAAAGGTTATATTACATAATTTTCACAGATTTTACAGTCTAATGAGTTAATCCAGAAATTTTTTAAAGATAATTCTACTATTATCTGACTACTATTATTGGACTTTTAAAATTAAACAAACAATCCTGCCCTGTTGTTTGAGTAGTTTACACATTGATTTTTTTTAAACAAGCAAATTATTATAGCCAAACTTTGAATGACTCACTGGACAAATCGATTATTAAATCTTAGAATCATCATAGTCTAAGTTGCAAATAAAATAAGAGTAAATGTTAGAATGAATTACAATAATTAAGGTTTTTAGTTAAGGTGAAAAGTCAATGGCACGAGCGGGATTCGAACCCACGATCTTCGGCTATATCGCCGGTGGGGTTGAGGTGGGAAGTGTCCGAGTGGATCGAGGTCACGATAGCTCGAGTGGTAGAGCAGCGGCTAGCCGAAGACCGTGGGTTCGAATCCCGCTCATGAGATTGACTTTTTTATCTCAACTAAAAACCTTAATTAACCGTAACATGTTAATAAGCGGACCACGAAATTAGTGAAGTTAGAAATAAATTACACATGTTTCAACACATTTTGTAAATAAAATTCCATTAGCAGATAATGGTAGCGTATTCATCAGTTTAACGGTCTCAACATGCACCACTTTTACTCGAGTAAAATGCACGAATGCAGTTATTAGATTGAAAAAGAAACTGCCGCTAATTAGAGCAAAACAGACTTTCCGAGATAAGTGCAACAGAATATTAAAGGGAATATGAAGCGAGAGAGCAAGAGGAAATTCCTCCATCGGGCAACTAGAGGGAAAGCTTCCCCGACATCGTGCCAAAAGCGAGAAAGCAACCATTAAACTGCTTTCAAAGTAGGCTTTATTTTCATTATTTTTCCCCTCCGCCATTAAACAACGGTAGTGAAATGAAATTTAATTGAATCCGCTTATGCTGCTGTAAGGAAGGGTTTCCACGTTTCGCTCTAATAACAAGCCATGAAATAATAACGAGGGCTGATTTTTTTAAATTACTTGTGGGTTATATTTTATTATTATACCTTGCCTAGGGATAATTTTATTGTCATCTAAAAAAGCCTGTAAATCGTGTAATTAGAAAAGTTTAACGGATCATTAATCTTCAAAACTTAATTTTTTTATATATAAATGATATCTATTATAAAGTAAATTCAACATAATTAAAGCAACGTAACAATTCAGCGCGTTAATTTGGCCACTAACGAATATTATTTTTGTCTGTTTATCTAGCGAAATAAAGTCCATCACCCCAAACCACACGTTGATATCTCATAAATTTATACTTGTTATTACTACAAATTATAAATAATTTATAAAAATCCTTTAAATATATTTTTCTCTTTTTTAACTATTTAATTTGTTTGCAAAACTGTTTTTTGCTGAAGGTCTTGTTTATACAATATTGTTAAATCCTTAGTCAAATATTAATCCCTGCTTGACTCTATATAATTTAAATCATTGTTTAGATAGGCTAATTCCTCATTCAACTATGCGCCCCGACCGATGATGATTACTCTAAATTACTCCGCAATTAAGCCAGGATTAACATGCTACCACGTTGACCACTTGCCTAGATGACCTCCATATCCCGCCAAGACATGTCAAAAAAACTCCTAATTTTTAATTACAAAAAATACCGGGGAAATGGAAAGTATAGAAAGTATAAGATGATACAAACCCTAAACAACGACGGATTAAAAAGGTCCTAACACCTATTTATATGTACATATCAAAAATTTACCATAATCTCGACAGCAGTAGGCATAAAGTTAAATACACAAAAATAAAGGCAAATGAAAAGCTGTAGAGAGTTGTTTGCCTTGAGAAAGTCATTCGAGTTTGAAAACAACCACTGAAATTGAAAGAATCTTGCCTCACCATCCTTGTACCCTTCTTATTTTTTCTCTGTAGCTAAAATTAAAGTTATACAGATAAAGAACTTTTGCTTATTGCATTAATTATGGAACATTAAAATTTATGTTAAAAACAACCGAGTGCCCAACTTTCGTGATAGTCATAGAAATCTCGTATTCACCCTTCAAGAAGAATCGATGCACTTAATGACGTACTGCAGCAAAAGGGGTGTAAGACCTAGGAAGAAGTGCCGTCGGCCAGTAGTAACAAGGATGACAATAGAACGCAGGCGCTCTTCGTAAGGCAGACATGTGCAATAGTGCAACTCCATTGCTCTGATCCTTACGATTTCCATCGTCAAAATCACTTTGAAACGTACCCTACGACACTATATCAAAACATAATCCTATATCCGCATATATTTTTATTGAACGTTTCCCATACGGAAAGCCAATTATTGTCCACGTTGTGCTTTGTAAACAGGTGGTAAATGCTTGTCGGTTTACCCTTTACGATTTTTAATTAATTGTAAATGGACCACACACATCATTACCAACCTTCCAAGACAGTTCTGAGAAAGAGAGAGAGAGAGAGAGAGAGAGAGAGAGAGAGAGAGAGTGAGAGATGAGGGGGAGAGAGAAAGAGAGAGAGGGAGAGAGAGAGAGAGAATGAGGGGGGAGAGAGAAAGGGAAAGAGAAAGGGAAAGAGAAAGGGAAAGAGAAAGAGAGAGAGAAAATGAGTACAGCAAACGTAGCATTAGCAGCGAAATAGAATATAACAGACAAAGCTTAAAATGATCAAGAAAATAACCGAGGATGAATAGTTGAGTGGTTTATCACTGAAAAAGAAATAAAAAAACACGAAATAAACAAGATCTCGTAAGGAAACACGAATGTAAATAAATGTCATTGACCCAATTTTCCAACTTGACGTTTCCTTTTTCGTCGTCCAGCGTCCTTATTTATCGAATAAAATTTTACATCGGCGTTGAGTCTACCCTGCTGCTATAATGGAAATGGAATTGTTTTCGACCCTGACAGGATGACTTCATGGCCCCGAGTTTACGCCACTGGCCGGAGCATGGAGCGTGGCACCATTCCAAACAATCCAATTGTTCAATGTCTGAATTTACGCCTGCATATACAGGGCTTGTGGGACACGTGGAAACGGTCAGAGCAATGCAAATCCGACAATTATTAACTTGGGACAGAGACAATTGTATTAGAATTTAAAGATAAATACTTTACGATGTTCACAGTCGTAAAATTTATGGCACTATAAATCTCTCAATTAACGTTCTATTAAAAGCTACTAGAGGACAAATAGAGACTATTAATTCGGCAAATTATTGTTCTCACTTTTATAAATTAATTCATAAAAATTAATTTAGTTTAGGTTCAACCCAGACTGGTAGATTGCATTAGCCATGCCATTATATATGTACAACTACTAGTTATGTTGTATAGTATTTGTATAATGTTCAATTTATATTTGTTCTCTATTCTTTTAAAATACAAAAATTTAAATACAAAAGCTTTTCAAACATTATATTGGTCCTGGCCCATTGTTTTTTACATGAGATACGCATTTTTTATTAATTAATATAAAGTGTCATCATTTCACTTAATAGACGTTAAAATACCATATTACCTTAATACCCGTTACCATAAATTTATATTTCTCATTCGATCCTTTGTTTTAGGTAAGACCATTTTTTCAACAAAAAAACAAACACTTATATTCTAAGAAAGATAAACTAGTCTAGTCCAAAAAAATGACTTCATTTTAAAGTTATTAGATAGATATTAAACTGGTTCGTAGTTAATCGTTATCGATTCAATTTATTACTGTTTCTAAATTAGTCACTACTGCCTATTAAAAATTGTTAGTGGCATAAATAAAAGCTTTGACGATGTTTTAGATGAGACAAACTTTTCAAACATTCAACTTCCATCGTATTTAAATTGTAGTTTTATTTTCAAGTAAGAAGGCGGTTCCACGAACAAAACTGTTTTTAACAACCTCAAAACCTAAAATGAAGATCGATGAAGTCAAAAGTGGACTGTACTTACTTGTAATGATTGCGATAGCAAATAGATAGGATAAAGTGGTAGGAAAATTAAACCGAGACGTTACTAAACGTTTTGTGAGTAAAGCCATCCTTTAGAAAAAGTGAATCGCCATATTTACTCAATTATTTCAAAGAGTGAGTATTAGCCAATTAGCCATTTAATTGTTTTATGGATAATCAATTCAATTTACTACAGAACTAAAATAGTAGGTAGCCATTGGATAGCCTTTGGAATGTTAATATTTAACTTTTAAAAGGTCTATGTTTTAGATGAAACCGTATTATCGAAAATGACACTTTCGTAGTATACGAATGATTAATTGATTGCAAGTCAGAAGATTTGACTCAATTAGATTTTAAAACTGTTCCATGGCTAATCTCTTATCGAATCAAATTATGAATGTTACAAAATTAATTGCTAGTTGGTCACTAGTTGATATTATTTTATATAATTATTTTTCTGGATCTTTTAGAACTCTGTTTCAAACTATACCAGCACTTTTCAAGTTTTCTAGGATACACTGCCTAAATATAAATCCTTTATCATAACTGTAAATATTAAAATATACCAAAACCTATCGGGTTGTCCGGAAAATAATGCAGGATTTTGGTATTAAACAAAAAAAAAGAAACTAGTTACTTTAAAGCAATGTTCTTTAATCAAAATAATTTCCCATACTCTCAATACATTTCTCCCAACGTGTTGGTAACTTATTAATTCCGTCTGAGTAGAATTCAGAATTTTTAGAATTGATAAAGTCAATAAATGCATTTTCCAGTTCCGTTTGATTTTTGAATATTATGTGTTGTAAGTAGTGGTCCAGGTGTCTAAAAAAATGGTAGTCAGTAGGCGAGAGGTCCGGAGAGTAGGGTGGGTGAGGCAAAGTTTCATAGCCAAGCTCCAATAATTTTTGTGACGTTACACGTGACACATGTGGTCGAGCGTTGTCATGCAACAAAATGGGCCCTTTCCGATTGACCAAAGAGGGCTTCATTACTGCCAATTTCTGATGCATGGTATTAATTTGGTTACAGTATGATTCAGCATTGATGGTTACGCCAGGATTTAAGAAGCTGTAGTGTATTAAACCAAATGAAGCCCACCATACCGTAACCATTACCGTAGAGAATCCACTTTTCGTCATATGTAACAATTCTGGCCAGAAATGGGTCATTTTTGTTTCGACAAAGAAGTGATGCACAAACATCAAAGCGCTGATTTTTTTGGCGATCGTTTAATGAGTGTGGAACCCAATTTTCGAGTTTTTTCACTTTTCCAATCGCCTTGAGGTGGTCAGCGACGGTCGTTTTACTGACTTTGAGTTGCTCTGCAAGTTCTCGAACAGTTGTTTTGGGGTTTTCTTCCACCACTGATCGCAGAACATCATCATTAAGAGAGGAAGGCCTTCCACGACCTTCTTCATCTTCAAGGCTGAAATCTCCCTCCCGAAATTTTTTAAACCACCTTTGCACAGTGCACTCATTAACACAACCCTCGCCCCAGACTTGGTTAATGTTTCTAGCCGTTTGGGCTCCGCTTCGGCCGAGTTTAAACTCGTAAAAGAAAATCGTACGAAATTCTCGCTTTGACATTATAAGGATGACTGAATTATTTCCAAGTAGCGGAATGCTACAGAGGTAAACAAACAATATCATTTGGAAGAGGATTAATAAGTGTTGACATTCATACAAATGAGTAATCCTGTAAACGTAAACAGAATATTTTATATAAATTTTTTTTAATGAAAACTTAAAATCCTGCATTATTTTCCGGACAACCCAATACATAATTTGATATGTATTATATTTTAATCAAATATTGAAAAAAATCTTACTAACGACAGGCCTTTTTTAATAAACGATATTTATTTCCTTCTTTCGACCAAAATTGAAACCAGCTACGAACGAAAATGAAATAACTAAAATTAATGTTAATTCTATTTTTTATATTAATAAAATATTTTTGCGGGCAATGAAAAAATGAGTTCCAAATGTCCAAAGTTTTGTTGAATTATTGAAGTCAATTTTCAAATTTCAATAATATATCAACAAATACGATGAATAGATGATACTCGTTTAAAAAATACTAAGCGCCGTTTTGAGCGATCTAGCCAATAGACCCTAGGAGCCGAAAAAACTATTTAAAGTAATTTATTAATTTTTTGAAATTACGGTTTCTGCCTTTGTTGTGCATATTTTAAAGATTATTATGTATGAGTCGATTAAATTTTTCTAATCTATGATAAGAAATACATGCATGATCATGTTAAATGAGATCCGATACCTATTCAAATAGGGACAGAAATGATAAGACACTTCCAGTAAACTAGACCAAAGTAATTATAAAAGCAAAATAAATTCGGTTTCATTGTAGACACCCTAAAAACTGAATTTTTATTTAAACAAAAAAATTTACATTTTTTAGCTAGATTCGCTGGAAACAATTTTTCTTGCTGATTTTCTGTTGTTCCGCGTAAAAATTCATAATTCATCTATATTTTATTCAACGTCCATATTACTACAACGTTGGAAATGTGCATTTCTCTTCTGTGAGCCTGTACCAACAAACATTGGGTTATTATAAGTGAGAAAAATAAGGATGATATTTACAAAAATTCCACAACGTTTCATTTCTTTTTATCTCATGTTCTGACTTAGTAAGGAGGCAAGTGTTGGTTATAGATTCACTAATTTCGTGGTCCGCTTGACCAATTAATAAATGACAATTAATTAAGATTTTTAGTTGAGATGAAAAAGTCAATGGCACGAGCGGAATTCGAACCCACGATCTTCGGCTAGATACGCCGCTCCTCTACCACATGAGCTATCGTGACCTCGATCCATTCGGACATCAACTTCCTTTCTCAACGCCACTTTATGAGTTTTCCCTCCTTTTGCCATTTTTCACCGGTTACACGACATTTAAAAAATGAAATTAAGAAAATCTTAATTAATTGTTGACTATAGAGTTGTAACATACACGTAAAGCGTTCTACGGATCGTTCTATATTCTAATATCATTTCAAAATTATCACAATCATGTTTGTGATTTTCGAAAACAATCAACAATCAAAAACTAAGCCAAAAAATTTATATACAAGAGTATTTTGGGGCGCACAAAAAGACCTCACTAACCAAACATTTTAACCTACTTTGCTACATCCCTCGATCACAAAATAATTATGTATTTAATATCAATACATACAAATTTGTGAGTTTTCCTCTTATGGTCTGCGAGTAAAACTATTGGCATATAAACCTACTGGTTGATAGTTATTTATCTTCTTGCACTGACCATCCTCGTTGATTTTTGTAGACGTGTTTCGGCATTCCGCCATATTCAGTGTTTGGGTGATTTCGGAAGACTTGATTATGTTATTCTCTTTTCAGAAATTACCGAAACACTGAAGATGGCGACTCGACGGAATGCGACTAAACGAACAAAATTCTGCGATATATATATATATATATATATATATATATATATATACCTGGCTCTTATACACATCTTAGG
>CM077105.1:1318467-1344442 GCA_039619505.1 Cimex hemipterus | reverse complement strand
TTTTTCTCTTTTTGTCATCAACATCTTGGTCTCACAACCACTAAATAAGAAAATGACGAGTGCGTTGGAAGCGTTATTAAATCAGGTAGTTTTCCTCAAATTTGCTGCCTTCTGAGACTAAAATTAGAAACTCTGGATTACTTTATACACTTTCCGATTTACACAATTTTCCACTCTTTTTGTAGTTCTGGCTGAAATAAAACACAAAAAATTAGCCCAAACATTTTGCCACCGTCATCTTCTTATTGAAAAATTAACGGGAATTTCAACGGTGCTATTAGATTTTCAGAGAAATGTTTAGATTAAAAGATATCACGATTTTCCGACCCCAGGACGTGATATCTTTCAAAATCGATAAAAAGCGATATTACTCTGAAATGGTTGAGAATCGGACCATGGACAATATGAACTTTTTTGTTCATTTTAGGGTGAAGAATCTACTGGAGAAGTTTGTAGCACGAGTAGCAATTCACCCTGTATATATCAAGATGATGAGTATAAGTGATGCATACAAATTTTCCCGCGAATAATTATTCTCGTTCATTTTCAAAATATGCTTTGTTAATAAAGCTGATATTCGTTCTCTACACCCAAAAAACCCTGAATACAAATTTTTAAGATAATTAATAAATAATTTTTTCTCGAATTTTCTTCCTTCCATTTTTTCCTAAAACCACAAAAATGCTGACATTTTTGGCTAATAACTTTACGGATCTACAGGAAACCTCATGTTTAGAACCTCAGAAACTAAAACTAATGACATAATTTTTACCGCTATATATAAATTAGAATTGGAAATATAAAATAAAACGTTACTTGTTCTTTGTTGATTTGGTACCTGCTTTTCTCACCTTTAACAACATAAAATGAAAACCTTGTTGGCAACGACTGAATGAACAGAAACTATTCTGCCTATCGGTTGAAATAAGGTTAAATTTTAATAACGTCCAGAGGAGTTATGAATTTTTAAAAGGAACACCGGACCCGGCGAGAAAAAATATTGCTCCGGTGAATATGGAAAAATGTCAATTTTTATTGCGATGAAAATTCGTATTTAATAGTTTATAAATGCATAACTTCCCCTTATACACTGCAAATACAGACGTTCCACTTTAACTTATATATTAGAAACAATATTTTATTACAAACTACAAGGATTTTAAAACACCAACTAAGTAGAAGTATTAACGCGATTACACAATGATAATACAGACAAATTAAAAAACAAACTTTAAAACGCCAGTTTTATAGATACGGTTTTTTATCTTTTTTCTCAAATGCCCCCGACATAATTAATTTGGATAAACTTTAAGAAAAGTTAACAAGAACTTTCCCACTGGATCGAACAAACCCAATTATCTGAGCTTATTTTTGTTGTTTATTATCATCCACAATTTTTGTAAAAATAGATAGTTTGTAAATAAAATATATAAGTAAATTAAATTGACTAAATATTATAGGTTTTATAATAAACGGTGTAATTTCTACATATAGATATTAGAATTATTAAATAAATTGAACAACTTGTTTTAACACAAATATTTTGTAGTTTACGCCCTTTTTATAAATGTTGTAGTTGTTGCGATTTCACTTTACACTTCTTTCCGATATTTATTTTAGGAATATTTGAATAAAATATTTGTGTGAAAGTGTGTACATACATCATTTATACATAACCTCTGCTTTTCAAGTGAAATCTTGATAATTCAATGTACAATCGTCAGTACTGTGTTTATATTCTGTGCTATTAAATATGAATAATAACATGATACACACACACACACACATTTAATAAATTTACAACTCAAAGTAAGTGTTACAAAATAACAATTAAATTTAAATTAAGGTATAATAATAAAGGTATTAAGGTATTAATTAAGGTAAATTAATTGTAAGGATTTACTTTTAGAAGGTAATAGTTTTAAGCTTTGAGAATTTCCTTTAGAGAAGGTTGAAAAGAAGAATGCAACTTTAATAACCGGCTTACAAAAAATTTATAATTTGTTAGAAAATCCTTAAAAAGGATTGAAAATAAAAGTAGGTCAGTATAGTGGAATATTAATATCGTTTTCGCTTTTTGAATACGCAAATTGGATTTCCGCTTAAGCAATGTCAAAATTAAAAAACACATATGTTCAAATGGGTTCAAAAAGAAAAAAAATATTTTAGGGTCAATATTATGGGAATTTTTAATCTGAAACTAAATACATAACGAAATGAATTAAATAAATTTGAAAAAATTAATTAATTAAACAAGAGAGAAAAATTGAGAAGAGAAAAAGTTATACTACATTGCTGTACTGTATTGTTTAAAAACAATTTTTGAAAGGTAAAAAATGAGCTGTACATAAAATATTTTAAAAACCACCGAGATAAAATTGTAAAAACATCATAAATGTACGATATGATTTTAAAAAATTACTATCTACAATTAAAAGACCGAGCGATCCCAAGATAACGAAGAACCAATTAGCTTTCTGTTTTATTTATTAGCTATTACATTTCTTGGTGTAATTAACCTTTATTTTATTGAATTCATTTTTTATTGATACCACTTTTTGTATTTGACATTACTTATATTAAAAGAAAAGTCATTACTAGAAACTAAATCTTCCTGTAAAACTTACATAATTTATTGTTGGCATTTTTCATTTTATTTGGTCGCCTTACAAACCATTATAACATATGTGTATGTATTTATGTGTATATGTACATATAAATAATCTAAAATTTTCTAGCACTAATTTTTTTAAATAAAATTTGTTTTTTTAATCTAAAGTTCTTTTTGAAATCTAAAAAACAAGAGAACAAATAGAAACTACGAAGTAACTTACAACAGACAAGATTGACAGCTCTGCATGGAAAACAAACACTTTTGCTCTGAAGATGATCTATTCTCTCTGAAGAAAATCGAAACGTTGGCACGATAAAGAAAATGTTTTTCTACAAGCTACGTTACACCAGACTGCATCTGACGATTTCCGAATTAACTAACAGTCACTAAACACCACATATGTATTGGGTAATTAATACTTTCTGTTACTTCCAATTGTTAACCTATGTGCAAAATCTTTACCGACGGTGACTTGTCGGTTATTGTTTTATTGATTGTTTTTATGACCAAGCTTACTAACTTAATACTGAAGTCACGTTTTGAAAAATAAATCAAAAATCCCCGATAAAATTTGCTGTCCGTTAATAAATCACCAAACATAATTTTGGGTGAGAAAATTCAACCAAATTGTATTTCTGGTTAATAATCATAATAGGAATAATTTTTGAAATCACTTGGAATAATGTCCAGATTTTTCTGTACTGTAATAGCAATTAAATGAGTTAAGAAGTTTACAACTCATGAAAACATAAAAGCTTGATTTCAACACAAACATTCAAATTTGCCTGATTGAAAACATTTTACATCTTTTTCCCCGTAATAATGAATTTTTCTTTATTAAAATCAAAACTGAACTGCACTAGGAAATTATCATCAATCATTTGTATGCAATAACCGGGATATCGTCTTATATTAACAACATAATTGGTCCAAGGGTAATTCTGAATACCAAAGGGCTTCTGCTGGCTAGAATCGTGTTCCTCAGACGCCAAGGACGGGTTACTACATTTACTTCATGGGGCAATTTCCAATCTCAGGGTCGGGATTACCTACATCCGACTTAGAGCGAAAACTTGTAAGGGAATAAGCTGACAAATTTTGCTTGAAGTTGACGTCCTTTAGACCAATCACCAAGAAACGCAATAACTTAATTATCTTAAAAACCTCTATTTTGTAAACAGGATCATTTATTTGTTGTTCATTGTTCACAAAAGCATAATATATATTTTTCTCCCACGATAATTTTAAAAAGATTAGTATATAGACAAACAAATAGAAAAACAAAAAATTAAAAAACCATGATCCTATGTCTATTACACATTTCGAACATACATTTTACCTTAAGTGAAATTTTTATAAAATTGTTAAGCATAAAAAAATATTAATGCAAACTGTTTATAAGGAATATTTATTGCATAAATATTGATTGTTAGAACATTCCCTGATAGGGACATTTTCATCCGTGATAAATTAGCCTTTAAATGGAGCGTTATGCAGCAAAGTATTTAAATATATAATAAATAGGATTTTTTATTTAGGCCGCAAGTATAATAGTAGGGAATACGATATCATACGAAATAACTTAATCTTCAAATAACTAACTTTAGAATTACCTAACAATAATCAAAATAATAAGAAAAGAATTTGTTTAAATAATATAATCCCGTTTCATATGCCTCATTCAAATAATTATGACAATTAAAAATTAATTAAAATGAAACATTGCAAAGGAGAATATTTTATTTTAAGTGTTTTACAAAAGAGGGATGAAATTAATCTAAAAGGGTAATTTGGTTTGAATATTCCAAGAGAAAATTATAAACCACCCCCGCTAAGAAAGCACTCGGGAATTTTCAACCCGTTAATCCTCAATTTAGAAACATATTTTGCAAAGGCATCCTCCGTTTAACCATACACTTGTAAATTAGGCCCCTTTTTTAACTTTAGTCCAAATTAATAACAACGCTCGTGAAGTTTCCTCCAAACAGATTTAAAGCTTCATCAAAAAGCTAGAAATTTACTCAATATTAATAAATTCCAAATATTTTATTACTATGTACATTACATTATATATATATAATATTGTTGAGAAATTGTGGATAGCGTTCTGGTGTGACGTAATATTTAGATGTATACCTTTAATTACAGCATGTTCAACCAGAAACGTCCTTAAAAACGTATTTGTTTTCGGATTTTAATAATGGAAAACGCTAAAAATTAAAAGCAAATAGGCAGTCGATTTTTTCATATTTTTTATATTTACTTTTATTTTTTTCTTTATAACTATAAATATTTAAGTTAAGTTTTTCATATGACAACATCCCTTTACACTGAAACCTCTTCATCATTACTGAATGAGAAGGCCCGGGCCACTTGCCGCCCCCTTCAATCGGCTTTGAGTATTTTTCGGTTATACTGGATTGATAACAATAAACACTAGATAAAGATAAACAACTGTTTCGTTTGAATATGCAGTAGGATCGGAAAATAAAACAAGGTGGTTATAAACACCAAAAAGTCACAACTGTTTCTTCAATAATTTCAATCTCTAGTGTTAAAGAGTCCCGAGTGCACCATTGTTTGCAGTGTAAAAAATTCTTCAAAATGATGTGCCAAATGTATAGTCATATATGAAATTTTGAAATGAAAATGGGTCTGAGGTACTCTGTATAATTTTCTACAAAAAATGTAAAGATTTGAAACTAAACACGTATTTTTTCTATTTAGTCCGTCATTGGTCCAAAGAAATTCAGCCGGGTCCTCGATAAAGCACACCCTGTGTGTATATATATATATATATATAAACTACAAGACCGAGGGATAGACTTCAAAATTGACCCCAAAATACTACAGACACCTACAAAAAACCTTGAACATGTGAATGATCAAAGAAATAAAAAGTATACAATTGGCTTGATTGATTGTCAAGAATGGACGATAAAACAAAAGGGGATGATAAATGCTGAATGTCCTGGTCTGTTGAATTGTTAAATGCAATATTTTGTATATAGATTACACTTTCTGTACTGTTACAATGTACTGTTTAATCGACAATCATAAATTAATTAAATTAAAAAAATCGTGTTATTTTAAGCTTCTCTCCAATTTTTTTACATTGGAAACAAAAATATATATAGATTACGTGACTGTGGAAAACATTTTCCTGCCTGGGGGCGTAAATTTGTGTTCATTCATTCATTAAAAAGTCGATTCCTATTTTAGATTACATGTCGGACCTCGAAAAATACAAAACAAATGGGATTTTCATGCAAAAATAAAATTAAAAGGGTTGTTTATGGCGTTTTATCAGTAATGCCGGACGTGAAAAAGTAATTTGTATACACCGAAAAGTATTTGATATCAGTTTATAATAACAATAAATGTAATAATTTATGGTATAGGAAATGTTATTATTAAAAATGATTTTTAACCCTAAATTCAACTAAAGGATGGGTGATTAGAATGCAAAAATCATTTTTACATTTGTACTAAACAATAGTAACAGAATTTATGGATAGATTTGTTGTCTTAGAGATCACACAATTGACTGTATTATAATTTAAAAAATACATATAAAATATTACTCATTACAAAGCTAATTAAATATTTAGTCCAATTCGTTGCTCTCCAAAACAAATAATTTGTTAACAAATTTAAAAGACGATAAAATTATATGTTTGTAAAAGACAAATTGGCCTTCAGGATTTACAACAAATAATGATAAAAAATATTTCTGTCTAAGTAGTAAATACAATTTTTTTGCATTTCAATCATAGATTGAACTGAACATACCACATTTTCTGGTAAGTTAAAAAAGGCTGTTCTGATTGTGATTGTTCTATTCTAATATCAAATAGTTATTTTTGAAAATGTCAACAATCCAAACTATTAGATTATCAACCGTTAACATCTGTGATCGTTTAAAAATCCCTGAATATCATTTTACGTAGCATGCCAAAATTGGCAGGAACAGTTGATAACGTCTGCTTAAAAACATTTATATACAACCTTGGTATACAATCTGAGAGATGTTCTTGGCCTTTGGACAATAAGAATAAAATATAAATCGCATTCCAAGAATTTTAAATTATTGTTAACGTTCGGGGTTCATTCGGGGGCTATGGGACATAACCTGGGAGTTTTCAGAGCAAGCGATAAGAATAATGTGCAATTCGAAATTTAAAACCCACTGTAATCCACTCTGACAAACTTCATGCGATGATTTATTTTTACTGTTCTTACAAATACGAAAAATGAAATACAATTATTTTCAACCACAACAAAAAATTATGGCTGTAGAAACATAAACATTATAAACTCCTGTAAAAATATATGCTGCGTTATTTTCTCATATTACTCTGCACAAATAATTCTTTTCCATATGTATGTATTGTACCATTCCGGAAACAAAAACAAACCATGTTATACCATTCAGTTTTGCTTGTAACATACGGTAATTTGGATAATGCAAATATAGTGCTAAATTAAAAAAAAATACTTTGCTTAAGATTTATGGCAAATAAGAAATGTTTATACAGTAAATCTAACCATAAAACCTTTAATTATACATAAAATGCGTAAAATATTATTTTACACTTAAGACCCACAAAAACTTCATTCAAACTTATATCCTTTACACTATACAGGGTGGTTTCCTATGAGATGTAAAAGAAGGGACAAAGTAGATTTTAACTAGAGTGGAATGCTGCATAAATGGCATTTCTAGCTCACTCCGGTTATAAGATCAAAATCTCCTTTAAATTATCTAAAGAATGAGTCATCAACTGAACCCTTTCTGTACAACTGATAACTGTTTCGCTGGCACAAACCGAAAAAAAATACACCGAAAGATCTTCTAAGAATTTCAAAATCTCACTACACTGTGAAGTACCTAAGACTACCTACACTACAACTACCTAAGAATTGGCAAAATTCAGCAAAATCATTTCATTTAATAAGCCTTTGAATGGAACAAGGAAGGATCAGTACGTCCTTTTTTCGAGGATTATGATAGATAACACCCTCAAAGAAACGTGTATTATAGGGATGGCAAGTTTTGAATTGATGACCGAACTTTTCGTGAAATGAAAAACTGAATACTACAGCCAAAACTTGGAATAAAGATAGTCTTTTATTTCTAAACGAAATAAAAAAAATTCAGATAGGTTCAGTCCTTACAAATCTCTTTACTGCTTTAAATTCTCCAAGTGTATTCTAATACTCTCACTCTTTTTCTAATACGTTTCCCATCACTGTCACTTCTAAAGTTAACAATACTCGCAGATTGTGGTTTGCTTTCACATTATACATTATACACCTTTGTTGTAGTTAGAATTACACTCCAAGAGTCAAATATTTTCTCGATAGAGCAACAACAGTATGTTATTGTTTATCTGGTTATTGATATCTTCAAAACCGTTGAGCTGGTTTCATTCTTTCTCAAGTCAATCTTTACTTAATTTGAACTTATAGTTCAAATCAACTTCAGGTTGTTTTAATTTAATAAAATAATTATGTCATAATTCTAATTCGCTAAACTCTGATTGTCCAACAATACGTGTATGGGGGGAGGTGTTCAACCACCACCTACTATATTTACCACTGCTAGAAATAATAATGGACTGAACTTACCAAATATACCATTTGAAAGATCATTAAATGAAGCGGTTTTTCTCAAATTCGCCTCTCATCATCTTGCCTATTTTTAGAAATAGCCAAGTGAATTTTTGAAATTCTTCAAATATCTTTCGTTGTTTATATTCTGAGGTATGTGCTAGAGAGGAACGGCTACAAGTTGGACTGAAAAGTTCGGAAGATGATTTTTCTGTGAATATGATGATTCTTTAAATTTAATATAGATTTTAACAACTACTTCCGTTTTAATGAAAATTGCAGAGGGAACAGAGAAAATAATTTTTTCACCGAAAAATCGTACCTTCCAGTCGGCGTGAGTTATAAAACACATTTTTGCGCGTTTTATTTATAGTCTACTATCTCCCATTTTAGTGTGCATCTCCTAGCGCACTACGCTGTATAGTAAAGACTTATAATTATGAAGAAGAAAGAACGTTTGGGACAAGAAACAGAATGTTTAGAAAACCTAGACAGGTGATTTTGTACAACTGTAAATTTATTTTGTTTTTATTTTTCAAATCTTGTGGAATAATTTGTGTACTATTCAAATTATAATTTCTTACAAGAAAAACGAGAAACTCTTAAAAACGGTTTACTTTTATTTTTAGGATAAATACAAAAATTACTAAACGTTAAACGTTAAAGAATTATTATTATATGTATTCGTAGCGTAGCACGAAGAAAATAATTAGACTGAATTATTACTTAAATTTATTATGTATATGTAATTATTTAATTATAGCATAAATATATTTTTTGTTTTGTGATACATTTATAGCAGAAATGTGTAAAAAAAAACAACAAATTTTTGTTATGCAGTTTGTTGACAAACTGACGAACGAATGTGATAAAACAATTTATGTATATAACTATTGAATAAATTCTTCTCAACAAAGCGAGTTAGAAAGTTTACTGTATTCCCCATTAGAGCCTATCACCCTTTATTCTTTGAATCGCATAGCCAACCACTCTATTTAATTTTTTTAACATGGAATACATAATAAATAAAAACTGTGATAGTATGTTTTCGTTCCGACGTTAAACTCTCAGACATAATATATATATATATATATATATATATATATATATATATATATGATGACCCAAGACATCGTTGTTTTTCACCCTCACAACATGTTTATATGTATCCTTGTATGCAAATCACAATTTAAAATATAGATACGTGGGTTTTAACCTAACCTATGTAACCTTTTTTTGACATCTATGTAACTTAATATTTATTGTATAAATATAACAGATTTTATATAAATCATGAGTTCAAGTAACTGTGTATATGTATATATAAACTATCAAAAATCACAAGAAAAACTGATAAAAAGTCTTAAAATATGGAAGAATTTATTTTGTTTTAGGATAGTGTAATTCGTAAAAGAATTAATTATTTACGTAGAGTGGCATTTAAAAACATGTAGGCTGCAACATTACAGTCATTTAGAATTTATAAGATAAATGTTTGAATAAACATTTATACTTAGCATCAAATTAAATTAGCACGTTTAATCTAAAAATCGTTGGTTTAAGTTAATAGTTTTTCTCATTTCTGATCAAAAGATATCTGTTTTTCCTGCAAAAATCAGATTAAAATTTTTTTTTTATAAACTTCAGTGTTCCTAAGTCGTTTTGACTCAAGATTAAATATTTTAAAACTTGTTATGAAAGATGGGTCAACAAATATATTATTTTGTCTGTAATAATTAAAAAAACGTTAAATAAATCCGAATAAGATAATAGGCACATATTATCTGTTACGGGAGGAAAAACGTTTTTATCAGTATCACTGCAAAACGTTTCTTTCACGAGAAAGCAGCCGGCAAACGTTCGTATCAGGCCGGAAAACCCCTCGATTCGAAACTTCCGGCCGGAAAACATCTTCCTCTAGATAAATTCGATTGAAAAATTTCACGCGATTCCAGACCTTGATGATCAATTTAAATAAATTTTAAAATATATTTTTATTATTTGAAATATTTTTTTAAGGAAAACCATGTTTAGTTTCTAGTTTTCAATAACAAATTTGGTTGGCAGAGTTGCCGAAAAAGCGCGTAACTATAAAAAAAAATGCTAATTGATTTTTTAAAATTAATGCTTATAAACTGGAGGGTTGATGAATGGAAAATAAAGTATTTTGCTTCGATTAAAAAAATAATGTACTATTATTCGCATATTAATTCAAGTTTTATGTTTTAATATTATTTACTCATCGTGACTCCTAAAGGCAATCATTGTTATCAGCTAAAGTTTGATATGAGACATAAAGAAAGTCTATTGTTTAAGATAACCTCCTTTAAAATTGGTAATTTTTTTAAAGTGAATGATTTTTTTTGGGAGTTTTTTGTCCGAAGTGAAAAAATAAAAGCGCGGTTTGACAGGAAATTTGGATTTAAATGTCAAGCGTTATCGCTGCATGGTAAAAATTTATTAAGTTGCTGTATCGGAGTTGATTTTATTATTTAATTTCGGATATTAAAAATGAATTTTTTTTAATATATGTGTTTTTATTATGGTATGTTGCTAAGTTACATATGTGAATGATAGGAAGGGCGGTGATAGCTACCTTGTTGAAACTGTGTAGAGCAGTAGGCGCGAGAGCCAATCGATCCCCCACCACAAAGCTTTCTCGTTCAAAACACGGGTAAAACAACACTGTCACACACAATCACTGTATCGAGTATTTATTTAAAACTGGTTCCAAAAAGGACTCGGAGGCCCGGTTTCAGCAGGGCCGGAATTCAATAACTATTGTCGAAGGGAACACAGCTGGACCGCCGCAGTTACATTGTCCACCAACAGTTTCGCCTCAATTACTGAGGTGTCTCTGAGTGAAAACAAGATGGCGCTGGTTCTTGTGGAGGGGCCGATGGCACGGCGGGGTGAAGAAGGCGCCCCGCCCAAACGCGCATCTCAGCTCTATCTCTGAGCCCGAGGTCCTAACTAAATATCACCGATTACCCACTTTATTTATACGTTTCCTTTTTCTGTTGAAATGAGGGGAGAAAATTTAGAAGAGTTACCAAGACCTGCCCCAAGACGTCATTGCAGCCATTAGGCCTTGGACTGGTACAACAAACTATAAAATATTTGCCTTCCTAATTATTAAATATATTAAATATATATGTTTCTTAGTGGCCTGCAGTTTCATACTTGAATTTGTTGAATTTGTGAGTTAAGAATGCAGTAGTTTAGAAAAACACTTTTTAAAGTATCCTCTACCGGTATGTTTACTTGGCCGAGGAAAGACTGTTAAAACACTTGACTAGTGGACCATTATCATTTGTTAAAATGGGTAAACACAGAGATTTAGGCTTTGATCTGTTATGAACCGAGTACCAATTAGCTTTCTTTAGTCTGCCATAAATATTTGCGTTGAAACAAAAAACTTATCATCTTGAAGCAAACCTCACATACTATGGTTTTCATTAGCAGTTCTGTTCTGTTTCTGCTGTATTGTCAACCATGTGTTGAACCCAAACTTAGGAGGACTATATGTCCTCTTCTGATATGCTTATTTGGGAGAGGACGGATTTGACTGTTAATAAACTTGACCATTGATACATTAACAATTGAGTGACTCATGAACAAGGAATTTTAAACCCTTGGTTTCCCTAAGTTGAAGATGATTTTGACAATCGGGTGATAATGAGTGATCCAGGCCACATGAAACCAGACCAAAGGGTGCTTTGTAAGCCCAGATCTGTTACAAAACCAGAACGAAGCTTGTATGAGTGATAACAAAAACCTTGACCTACCACCATGAAAAAACCCTAATATATTTCGCTTTGCATTAAGTATTCGGTCTATATCTTCTCTGCTGACAAAAATGTGTTGAACCCCAACTCTCTAAATACAACAGTATAACATATAATTAGGAGTTGAGAAAGGGAGACCGAAGCGCTTCTTCGTGAAAATTTTTTGAAATTGGTCAAATACATCATACCGCAGATACCGTTCAATATATGTCAGCCAAGTTGGAGGGAAATCTGGCTACCTAACATTTTGTGGATACAGATGCGCATATGTTAATTCATTGATGATCGTCTAGAAAGTAACCCACATAATCCCAGAAAATCTCATAACAATCCGATAAATGGTTTCAGAGATAGTAGTGTACACGATTTTACGTTTGATCATGCGCAGGCGATACGGTTGATACAATTGCTATGAAATTCATAGGAGACCATCTAGAAACCAACCCGCACAACTCGGAAAATTTCATAAAAATTGGTCTCATGGGTTCGGAGTTTTGCCGGTTAAAAGAAACTGACCACATACAGACGAGGAACTAAATTTGTTTAGAAACGTCTGAAACACAAAATGCCAGTGGAAATTTTGTGTTGGAGGACGAAAATTTGTTCAATTTCTCGTATGAATACAAAGCTTCCCTACCTTCGGTGGTTCGGAAATAAAAAAGCAGACATTATTCAGTGCTGCTACATTTCTGCATATGATACCTGCATCAAATTATATAAGAAAGAGAGCCGAGACCAAGTATAACTCCCAACATATTTGTACTGTTTGACAATTTTACAGAGTGATAAGTGAAAGAAAAATGTTCACCAATTGCAATTCCATCCTTTCAAAAAATTACTCCCTATATTGTTAGTTAATAACCCGCTAGGTTAACATCCAGATTCCATTTTGACGAAAAATTTACAGACCAGTCTGATTCAATTTGAATCAAGTCGTCGGCATTTTAGCTAATTACGTTTACGTGAACACATTTATCTCTTATCATGATCGAGGTGGTACGACATTACGATTTTCATTTATCGAATTAACCGAACTCTGTGTGAGATTTTGATACAATTATGTTAAGTCGTAACCGTAAGTTAACGCTCGTTCAAGAAGTTGGACTGTAAGAGGAAACAATTATCAACATCGAAGTTTGAAATGAATGAGAATGACTAGTCAAAAGATCAAGAAATATGAATTGAGGGTGAAATGTCACATGACAACACATGTTTGACTGGATAAAAGGATTTCAACCTTTTAGGGAAGGAACATTCTTCATATGGAAGGATTATCACTATTTACTCTGTCAGGAAGGGTTAATATTTTTTGTCGGGTTAATCAAAAATATAGTTTTGTTAAATAACAGAAATTTTTCCTTATAGTGAATATAGTTTTGTTAGGCAATAATATACACAACGCAGTGCTTAAGTAATTTTTTGACATTAAGAACAAAAAAGGATTTCCAAAGTGAAGTAACTTGGGAAAATACAGAATTTTGATGTAGAAAAGAGATCTTTTCCCCAGTGCTGAAGTATAGCGGTAACTGGTGGGTTTCTCATTTTCTTTTGTTGGTATAGGACTGAGTAATGTTAAGTCAGAATAACCTTTAGCATATAGGAATCCTAGGGTTCTTGATCCCATTAATAGTTTTCAATAGAACGGAATAAGCGAAAATCTGAAGAAGCAAGGTCTAGCACATCACGTCAAAACCTAACAATATCCGGTATTCCCACCAAATTTCAATTAAAAATTACCAATATTACCTTCTTGAATCCGGCTTTGGAGTTTTTGACAGTCAGTTGCTGCTTTTTCCACGATTTTCCAACCATTTTCTCCAAATGGAAAAATTGCACTATTTTGCCGAGTGTATTCACCACAATGGGTAAATAAGCATTGTTTTAAAATAAAAGAGGGATAAATTCCAATTATCGGAAAAGACGGTACGTACTTGTTTTACAAATCTGTTTACTGTATGTACGTATATTTATTTAAATCAAATATAGTAATGAAGCTCATAATTTTATGAACCCGATTGCTTCAAATCATCTTTTTGCAAAAATATTTCATCAAGAGGAAAGCATGACACTTCATGTGATCCAAACAGCTCATTACGTGCTGCACATGAGTACTTTTCCGTGATAAGGAACACATACATACAGCACGCACTGTTAACTAAAATATTACTAAGTTTTTTGTTTTTTTTTTGTTCGCAGCAACGTATTACATTCACAAAACAATATATCACGTAGGAAAGTGATGAGAAATAACTAAACTAATCAAGACAACATAAGTAATAAAATTAACTATAAGAAATTAATAATATTTTACATTGTATATTGTTTATTGTTTTGCCAAAAAAATAAATGAACAAACAGTTATTTGCTACAGACGATTGTCTAAAAATCCATATACTATTTGGAAAATCTTTTAATATGATTTTTTGACCCTATTTTTGTGAAGTCTTGAGACCGTTGATTTAGACAGTTCTGCCTAACTTTATTTAAACATCAATTATTTAGCGAGATGTTAGAGATGCTCATGTCAGAGATTGCGAGATGCGGTCTTTTTTTCTTTGTCGTGCCAACTTTTCGACCTTTATTGAGATCATCTTCAGAAACTAGGATTTTATAAGCATGATTTAAATCACGCTAATAATACAAGATATGATTATGAATTTATACAGCGATACACACAATATAGAAATTTTAGGTTTAATCAAAACATTTGCACTTACTCAAAGAGTGTGCTTTAAATACACTCGTGATAAAACAACCAGCAACAGGTATCAAAAACCAACGAACATAGATCGCTACCTCAACTTTACATAATAAACGCGGCCAATGGGTACATCACACATTTATTACGCCGAGCCAGGATCCTTTTCACCACAAGAACATATGGATGTACAAACCTATCCTACATAACAATCAATACTCTAAACACATAATCAACAGCTACAACCCAACACAAATACCCTCTCCTCTCAGTAATAACAGTACATTCATTCTATCAAGCCCTGACATACCAACACGCATATTCATTCCATTCGTTCACGGCCAATCAAACAAATTAAACACTGCTGTCTCTTCTGATAAATTCCAAAAACTATAAAACTATTCACATCCTTTTTCAATTACAGCTTCCACACCAGTAACTTGTAGGTCTGATGTAATTTACAAAATCAATTGTTCAAATTCATCGGAATTTAGATAAGAGGATAAAACAACACATCCATGATTGCAAAAACCAAAACAAATTCTTGTATCGCTGGTTACCCACCGTTAGGAACAGCAATACAATTTCAACAGTACAAAAATATTAAACACAGAACAAAACCAATGTAAAAGAGACTTTTTAGAAAAGGTTTATTTCAGCAGAGATAAGCATATCAATTACACAGAACATGTAAACTCAGCCACAGCTCGAATCAAATTCAATATCAATAACATAACTGAAATACACAAAACATATAAAACAATTATTACACTCCACACATCAAACAATTCTACATAATCTAAAGCTTCAACAAATTATCTCTGCTTTCCCTAATAATCCCGTCTATAACAATCCCGACAGGGTTACTAGGCTCGAACGACAAACCATTACCCTTTTTCCATTGTTAGTCCCCATTCAGCTCAGAGAAGTCGGCTCAAAAATTCCAGTGTTAAAACTCTTTATACATAGTATAAGGATGATATCGATCAGCAATACCGAATTATTGAATATACCAAGATTTCGATTACAGCTCTCATCTACATATATCCAAAAACCAATAAAATAATATAGGTCATAGAATTACTGGTTGATGAAGTGTTTATCAACAATTAACAAAATTAACAGACGTTTATTAAGGATAATGTGCTACGAAAATAGTATATTTTAATATATACTGATATATATTACATCGGACAAGTAAATTGAAATTAATACGTTACACGTGTGTTTGTATAAAAAGGGATCGATTGATAAAAGTTCTAATCGTAACTAATAATAGCTTTTGTGCTTCTCCTTTGTCACCCCCATTTTATTTTATAAGCCCTTCACCTGGCTACCCTACCACATAGCCTGCTAAGCAAGCTTCCGCTGCAGCGAACGAAGTATTTCGTAAATTGCCACCAGATGGCACTTACAAGAAATATTTCACACACAAAGTCACAGATTGATCAAATTAGAGATTAATCATGTATTTGATACCTTCTACCGAGCAAATATAATATCACTAAACCTTTCTCTTAAATTTATTGTGTAAAGAAACGTTTTTTAGTTGTTCAGTTTTAATATTTTGGATCAATCGGCGTTCTACATCCCACATCTTCCACTTTCGGGTCACAACTGAGTACGATCAGCAACGACCGAAGTCGTTAACCTTGCGCAGTGGCAATATCGTAATCAATGAAGTTCTACTGAGATGCGATTATTGCTAGTTGAAAACTATAACCAATACTCCGCCATTCTGCTGTGAAATACCAGTCGGAATAGGCAATTTTTGAAGGTCTCTACGGGGACCCGCTGAAGGCGATCTTTGCCAAACAAATGAATTCTCAATGTTAATTACAAAATTTACTCTTACTAGAACTGCGTAGAGATTAATGATCGTTAACAGATAATTCAGGTTTCGTGAGATACATAAAACAGAGGAAGAAAAGAAGATAACACTAATCAAAACGCATTAACACAATAACATATCACTTGCAACACCTCACTACAAATCAACAACCAAAACCAAGTACTTTGTCAAAAATAATCCTGCCATACTCCTCACCAAAAGAACATGAAAATATACAAACAAATAATGCTCTTATTCGTTTTAAGAATTTACTCTTACATGGTACCACGCTATGTTTATTATGTAGTAGTTCGGTTTAATGGTTTTTCCCTCCGTCTTCATTGTATTAACAAAACACGGTTACACAAATTAGAGATTAATTTATGTATAAAAAGGGATCGATTGATAAAAGTTCTAAAATATAAGCCTATTGAACTTTTCTGCTTCTCCTTTGTCACTCCATTTTAATTTATAAGCCCTTCACCTGGCTACCCTACCACATAGCCTGCTAAGCAAGCTTCTGCTGCAGCGAACCGAGTATTTCGTGAATTGCCACCAGATGGCACTTACAAGAAATATTTCACACACAGAGTTACTGATTGATCAAATTAGAGATTAATCATGTATTTGATACCTTCTACCGAGCAAATATAATATTACTAAACCTTTCTCTTAAATTTATTGTGTAAAGAAACGTTTTTTAGTTGTTCAGTTTTAATATTTTGGATCAATCGGCGTTCTACATCCCACATCTTCCACTTTCGGGTCATAACTGAGTACGATCAGCAATGACCGAAGTCATTAACCTTGCGCAGTGGCAATATCGTAATCAATGAAGTTCTACTGAGATGCGATTATTGCTAGTTGAAAACTATAACCAATACTCCGCCATTCTGCTGTGAAATACCAGTCGGAATAGGCAATTTTTGAAGGTCTCTACGGGGATCCACTAAAACCTTATGCATAATCTGACAAATATAAACTTTTTCGTTTCCAACATTTAAGTTAGTTGTGTGTAGAGATTAGTGACCGCTAATAGATAAATTATTCAGATATGTTGAGATGTGGTGTGTGATGTAGTTATCTGGGAGCCAAACACTTTGAGCTCTGAACATGATCTCAGTAAAAGATCGAAATGTTGGCACGATAAAGAAAATATATATATATGAAATCTGAATTATTTATGTTAGTCATTCACCCTTGAGTAGTAGGTAACTACATATTTAATTTAACGTACTACTGGTTTCGTGATATCTCCTTCTTTTTACACCTTCAACGACTTTATGACCTTAAGACCTAGTACATATGGTTTGTGGTTGAGGGGTGTATTCCTAGAATGCGAATCTCGGGAGGCTACTCAACAAACCCCAGCATAATATTTAGTAAATTAATATGAAATGTGTAGAGATTAGTGACCGTTAATGGATAATTATTCAGATATCGTGAGATGCGGTCTGGTGTGATGTAGGTATCAGAAAAACATTTTCTTTATCGTGCCAACGTTTCGATCTTTTATCGAGATCATCTTCCGGGCCTGGGATTTACAAACATAGTTTACATTTAGAAAATACATATAGCATTTCGAAAAGTGAATTTATACAATACAAAAAAATATATATATTTTATATTCCATCAAAGTATTTCTACTCACTCAAAGTGTTTGTCTTCTGTGTAATTGTGCCATGTCGTGTTGAGAGAGCCAGTGAGATTTTACTGTTTAATGTTTATATATGTTGTAATTTAAGTGGTGGGGAAGGAAGTGGGTATAGAAGAGACAATTATGTGTAAGTAGATCTCAATAAAAGATCGAAACGTTGGCACGATAAAGAAAATGTTTTTCTGATACCTACATCACACCAGACCGCATCTCACGATACCTGAATAATTATTAATATGAAGAAAAAGTCATACTTCGTAATACACAGTATCTGAGGTTTTTACTGTAATTGAAATCACTATTACCGTAATATGTTTAGAAAATTATTTTGATCCACGAAAGATAATTTTTAAGTTAAAATCTGATTTGGTGGACTTTTTTTTTTTTTTAAATTGGTTTCCTACTGACTTTAAGTTTTTTTCCCAACGTCCGGATTTCGAGCCCTTTAGCTCATCATCAGGTCGAAGGGTTTCTCCGAACACGTCTCTCGACCTGAATTGCAGAAATGAACCCGCTGATACCCAGCCAAAAGACGTTCCAATCAGTAGCTAGGTTTTAATGGCGCTCAATTTGAACGTGCGAAAAGTGTGAATTATAAACACAAATAACTATTGTAATAGTAAATACTGTAAGAGATTAATTATTAAAGATAAAGATTAAAAATAGAACAATACCTTAATATTATTAAATTATTATAAAAATAATAACAATTAAAAATTGGTTTAATTATTATGACGTTAAATATTATTTACGTACATATATAAGCGGGAGGTAGATCAAAATCTGTTTATTATTAAGGCATTTATCACTACGTTCAATTTTAGATTTTTTAATTTCAAATTTCTCAAATCAATCTATTTCCCTCCCTTTGTTGAAACTATGTAACACTGTTGTATTTAAATTTGAATTGAAATTATGTTTTGCTTCTTTTAGATGGTCCTTAAATTCCGAAAAGTTGTTCGACTTTGGCAAATGTTCTTTTACTCTTTATTTCTCTACCGCTTTGACCTATATATTTAATAGTTAGAGAATGTTTTCTATAAGCTACCTGGTGTTGGTGGATCATTAATAATGATCTGGAGTCAAAAACCGCTTTAACAAATAAAAGATGATTTGCACTTAGATTTACATTGCAATTGAAGTTAAGAATTAGCATTTCATATTAAATAAAATAAATTAATAAATACAACTACATGCATTAATTTTTCTATTTGTATGTACATTGTAATTCGTCTGAAGCGCGCTTTTGATGTGTTACTACCGCTACCTAGCGACAAATTCAAGGAACTAAGCTGGTTGTCCAATTGGTTTTACGTTTAGACTAATCACTAAACGACGTCAATGAGGAGACAATTTTCTTTCACAATATCCCTGAAATATATATATGAACTGTGGATATATCCAGAGAGTTGGTCAGAGTAGGCTGAATTAACGTCATAATCGGTATGTGGAGTGGGGAAGCAGGTCAGCTTCCCGATCAGGCTTTGAGAGCACCGCGGTGTATAGTCGAGCCGGGTGCGAATTAACTCATACTTACCTGGCGTCGGGGTTACCGTGATCATTAAGGCGGTTCCCCCAGGGCGAGGCCTTCCCATTGCACTACGGCTTGGCTGACCTCTGCGAATATCCCAAATGCGGATATCTCGGGCGCGTAATTTTTGGTAGTCGGGACTGCGTACGCGCTCTCCCGGTTTAAAGAAGTAAATACAATAACGTATAAAATAAATTCGTGAGTTGCGTGTTGCAAGAAAAAAGGTGCGTGCTCTGTAGGGAGGGGAGTCCGGCAATTTGCAAAATAATACAAGACTTTGTGATTTTTGGACATATAAGTCAAAAATTAAATTTTTCCGCAACGGAGCAGCTTTCTGAAAGATGGTTTTATAAAGGTAATAAAATCGAACTGGTGAACAGTTACAAATATTTGAATGTTTTTACACCTCGTCTTTTCCTCTCGCCAAAATTAGGGATGGTTGTAACTATAATCAACCATCCACCTCGACGCTAAGAATCAAAACAAAAACAGAACGAAGAAAAGAAATTAGAAGCAAAAACAGGTATTAAACTGCATCTCGATAAATATATTTTGCAATAATTTTCTTCCTTATGAAGAAGCCAAGATAAAAGTTACTAAGTTGTCCTGCATTTGGTGTGTAGTTCAAGGAAACAAATTATCGGGCCTTAGTTCTACGAAAGTTCCGAGAGGATCGAGGTCACGATAGCTCAGGTGGTAGAGCAGCGGCGTATCTAGCCGAAGGTCGTGGGTTCGAATCCCTCTCGCGCCATTAACTTTTTTTCATCTCAACTAAAAACCGTAATTAATTGTGTTATATTAATTGGTCGAACGGACCACGAAAACAGTGAATAGAATCTACGAAAATAATTTAACTGCTGCTCAATTTTGAAGTTGAACTGAGCCTGAAGTACCCTGTATAATTTTTCTCTAAAAAAGTAAAGATTTGAAAAGACTAAAAAATTAACACTTTTTAAACAGCTGGTTCAAGAGAAATACAGTTGGTCCATTTAAAAAGGGCATCCCCTTTGTACAGTGCAGTTCCGGAAAATGTGGATGCTTTGAATTCTATTGCTTCACGAATATTTGTGCACTTTGAATTGGACAAGGAAACTGACAATTAGCCGAACACTGAATATTGTTTTGTTATTGCGAATAACCAAGCACCCAATCCCCACTTGTTCAGCGAATTTGAGCATTTAAAGAATATTGTATGTCTCGTGCCACCTTTAACTACGTAAACATTAGATGCATAACCTTCAATAGATCTTTTTAGTAGAACTTAGTAACTTCTATTCGATGTTGATGGCTATAACCCCAGTTGGGGTTCGTAGACCGTACGATTGTTAGTTTGGTGTTGAGAATGGTGATTTAAGCGAAATTTGACTTAAAACTTTTATTTTTTCATTATGAACTAGCGAGCCCCCGTAGAGGCTTCCAAAAATTGCCTATTCCGACTGGTATTTCACAGCAGAACGGCGGAGTATTGGTTATAGTTTTCAACTAGCAATAATCGCATCTCAGTAGAACTTCATTGATTACGATATTGCCACTGCGCAAGGTTAGCGTGACAACTACGCCGCAAGAAACATGTAGTTCCTAATGAAACACGCCGTCACGAGAAGTAAGCGTTGACTTATGTTTAAACCCAATAGTCTACACATTGTATGAGCATTTGATATTTTTATTATCATTGGAAAGTACCTACTTTAGTAACATACATGTATAAATTGATGTAAAACTAATTAATAAATTATATTCAAAGCAAAGATAAATAACAACACGCATAAGAATGACACTAGTGCTACCTAGTGGCAAATAAGCGCTACTAAACCTGATACGTCAACATTTTTATTTTTCGTAATTTAATAATAAATCTTCATAACTAGAATAATTAAATATTTTTTAGATGAACCCTTACGTTGAACTTTGTCAGGTGACCATGAAAGCATAATGAAGCTTAGGGTAACTCATACTAATCATGAAAGAAGAACACGTGCATCCTAACATTACAATCTGATGATTTCTAAACTCCCGTCACACATTGAACCTTGAGGTGCCAAATTTAATTAATTTTTTTATACGTGTGCTATTTTTCTAATTTCTTATGCCTAGTTATACAAGTTAGCATGATTAAAGTAATATAATGTATTAGCAAAAGATATGGGGATATTTGGGAATAGTGTTTCCCAAACTGTGTGCAAAAAATAATTTCCTAAAAATTGAAATTTTGAGAATCCAATTCAATGTGTTATTCGTCTATCGTCCACACTTTTTGAATGGTTTGCTGTGGACCAGTCAAAAAAAGCTTCATTGGATTAAGTATACCGAAAAATGTAAACATACAAAATTTGGAAACTTACCTGAAATGTACACAATGGGTGTTATTGATATTTTCCCCTTTTTTGCGTTTTAGTGCATAGCGAATTTTTTCTAGAAAATGTTTAATTATTTTTACATTTGTAAAAACAACCTAAAAACTATATCCCCCTTCATAAAACCCTAAAAACTAAGACTGGTGACCATCCAATCTCAATATGGATGCTAACGAAACAACTGCAATTGTATATTCTTGAACCCCCCCCCCCCACCAAAAAGACAGAAAACCAGTTTTGAGATTTAATTATATTAATGCTTTTCTGGATTATAAATGAATTACTTACATTATCATAATTGTCACACTGCAATAGGCCATTTTTTTTTTTGCTTTGGGCACTGGAAACAGAAAAATTTGGGAACCCCTGAGGTAGCATATTATTGGGTTGGTTTTTTGAGCTTATAGCGTTTGGGTAAATGCTTAGGTTGTAATTTCACAGTTTTATGTTGATATCTTATGGACTTTGGTGAAAGCAATAGGTCTAAGTTCTGCATCAACATTGGTTTTTCCATAAGTTGATGATTCACAGACCAATGCCTTGTTCTTGTAGACCACTTCTCCATTATTAGCTTTTATAAGAAATATGTTTTCATTTCTATGAAGTTATCTTGTAGGACCTAGATTTTGTCTGGTGTTTTGAATATTGTTCAAATAAACATGAGGTGATTATCTTCAACTGTTCTGTGAATTGCATGCAGAACTGTTTTCACTCAACAGCAGTTCATCTACACCAGAATCTTAACGGGTCGATACTAAGGACTTTGTACAATGGCATGTTGCTTCTTACATAAACTTCATTATAGGTTAGGATCTTTTTGTTTTTTCAATTTTAAGTTTCTTTCTGGGATTATGGTGATAAATTTGTTAAGACCCAGAATAACCTATGGATCACTAATGTGGTGTTGCACAAAATTAGCTAAACAAACACTAGCAAACCTCCGTATCACTGGGGCAATGAGAACAACCCCCTACAAATGCATTAGAAACTGCTAAACCTACCTCCATTGGAAATATTTATACAAGGAAAGGCTAGGAAAAGCTCACTTAGGGTCCAGAAACAATTAAATTGGAAAGTAACTAAACAATCGGGCATACAACCATAATCAACAAAATCAGACACCCATTATTTGAAATGGTGACTGACTATGATCCCATCCATCACAACGTTCTTCTCAACTTCGTTACAAAGTCTCAACGGACTATAAAGGAGAGGAAGAACACAGGACATCAGATACAATGATATGGTATACTGGATACTATGGATGGCTCCAAAGCAAACAAAAGAACCAGATCAGGCATTTTCTGTGATCAACCGCAAAACACAAGCAATCAAATTCATTAGGGAAGTACACTTGGAATAACAAAAAGAATCTTTCATCACAGAACGGATCAAAACAAAAGGAGACATGGATAAACTCTAGCGGTGCTAGACATAATAAACTTACGATGAATTAATCCTCACCAAGACTGGCAAAAGCATTGCTGCAATTGACAAGGTTCAAACTCAGTGTTACAATTACTAACAGGTCACAGGCATCCGAAAACATCTACACAACAGGTATATACAACAATGATTCCATTTGCAGATTATATTATGAGAAGGAAAAAGCCACCCTTATCATCTTAGAATGCGAAGCAACAGCTCAATGGAAATTTAACCTAACATGGAAAAAGCTTAAGGAATCGAATTGCATCAGCGAGTCATTGACCTTATGACTTCTAAGGATACTTTCTATTGTTCTAAACTAAGGAACTAGGAAGGTACAAGCCAAAAGGCTGCAGTGCATGGGAAGCGCAAATCCAGCTTTCTCCTATTAACCTTTTTACCACACGATACCATTTTACCATATTTCTTTGGAAAAGGTTGCACATCACTGTAGGTAATAAACTTGTATGTTGAAATTTTTTGAAGGTTTTAAAAAGGAATCAAAAGTTAAATTAAATGGGTATATGTTTCTGATAAATACTGTTTACGTTCTGGAGTTTGAGAGTGTCATGTGTTCACCTTTCCCTGTTGGTGATATATCATCCCCTAGGGTGCCAGTGAGGGAATAAACTAAATGTTGGAATTCATGCTGCTGTTTTCTAATCCAACCGAGGACTTTACCTTACAGTGTGTACTGTGTCAATACATTAAATGTTGCAGTGATCATCTCTTAGTTGTGAGCAATTATGAAGACCGACCACGAAGTTGACCAAGTGCTGAGGCACTTCCATTGAACCAAAATTATCAGAATTACCAAGCAATAGGTTATTACTCTGCGGATATCAAGAAGAAATCTCACAAACCACAAACAGATGGTCAAAAAACATGATATGAGTCTTATTTTAATAAAATCCTAAAATAAAATAGTTTCACTTACTTTTTTTATTTGAATAAAATAATCAACGAATAGGTCTAAAATATGGAATTTTTTCAATTGGCCAAAAAATATCTTAATCATATCATGATACTGTTCAAACATTTTGATAAAACCGACTTTTACATTTTAAAAAATTGTTTTCTTTTTAATAATAAAATCTTGAGGTCAATAGTTAAAAATATAATAGTAGGATATAAAAATGCCCACAATAGGACAGCAACACATGCAATTTCAAACAATAAATACACAGCTAGATATAGTCAATATACGATCAATAGAAATTAACAAAAAATAATTCATGGTTACACAAGCACAATTTCACAATTTAATCAATTTATCTATTATGTACATCAACATATTAAATTATATAAAATATCATTTATTCATGTATTTAAAATATATATTATTGCACTTAGATATAAGACAAACAATTCATTTCCGCCTCCCAGGAGGCTTGGTTGGAAGTATCGCCAGAAACCTGCCCCTTGTCATTTCTTTTGATTCTTCTAGTCCTAGTTTGTACGTCAGGTCATGCAACATTCTCACTTGCTGTATGAGAGCTTCTTTGGAAATCGTTGAATAGTCTAAAATAAAAATATACAAATAAATTTTTTTCTGTGGGAATACAAAAATTAAAAGCAAAACAAAAAACCTTACGTTCTATCAATTTGTAGTCTTCTTCATCGAAATAATGTATTTCTTCTATCTCTTTTGGAACGTTATTTATTGTTAATGAATGCCGGGCCGCATACTCCGTGACCCCCGGAACTGGAATAGTGACAAAATACCATATAAAAACGCTAACACTAATAGATTTAAAATGATAAAAACAAAAAAATCAGTCATGTGAACATTTAGCGAATAAAAACATATTTTATTTATTTTTTGAAATAACCCAACATTTATTGGAGAGAATTATGTAGATGATCTATCAAGAAATGGCTTAAAACATTAAGTAAACCACAATTGATAGCAAATTTCATGTGTTGGTTGACTGGCCAAAAATTAATAAAAGAAAAAAAAAAAAGAATAATGAATCACAGACAAACCTCAAATATCTCCAGCAGTTTTGTACAATACAAACAATTTCTTGTACACCCTAGTTCTAGATATTTTTAAACATTTAGTTTTACACATGTTGCTAACAGAAACAATTTACAAAAATAAAATAAATAATGTGTAAAATTCCTAGTACTTTTAAATTGATTAGGGTTTGCTGCATTATCGGCTTTTTCAAAGTTTATTTGTTAGGAAATGATATACTTACTAGCTTCGGGCCAAAGTTCTGGCGAAGACCGATCCAGCTTTTCCCGACTTAGTAAAGAATGTTCCCAGTCAGACATAATAAGCACACCTACAAAATCAAGACAGTTAATACCTTTGTATGAAGAAATCCTCAACGAATAAAGAACAATTTTATTCCATCAAAACTGTAAGAACTTTTTTCTTATTTGGAACAATTATTGTTTGAGTATTTAATACATTGATTATATATATATATATATATTACTCATCACATCTTTA
>CM077105.1:1265723-1318067 GCA_039619505.1 Cimex hemipterus | reverse complement strand
ATATATATATATATATATATATATATATAAAATGCCTAATTTGGTAAAATCATTTCTAAGAGAGAGGGCCCCATATATATTAATTTTAAAGACATTCTTGAAAATAGACTTTTTTGGCTCAGCTTTCAGCCACAGCCACTTTTTCAATTTTCTTTTATAACATGCCTAGATCCATGTGCGAACAAAGGGCAGTAACCAGCCTGATCCTTTAAATTTTTCTATAAAATATTTTGATCATCCCAAACACTATCAAATCAATAAAGCCTTTATTTCCAACATTTATATATAATAATTATATATAATAAACAGTTGATATTCAACCTTTGATGATTGTGTTCCACCATAAAAATACAACAAACCTTGAAAAATTGTTAAGTAGCAACTCTTATTAAAGCATATTCTTTAAAGAAATATATATAAGAAAACTCATGTTTTATGGAATTTTAATTCTACAATTGAAATGGTTTTTGCTGTTTAGTACAACCAATCTGCAGGTATAAATAGCAAAGATTGCTCAAAATCAGAAACTACAGGCTTACTACATACTTCAAAGAAAAATTGTACAATTTCATATTCTGTTAAAAAAATATTTCTTGGCCTATAAATTTCTGCCATGAACACCTTGATAAAATTTTCCAGTTTTTGTTTTGTCTACTTCAGTATCTAGATAATTATCAAGAGTATTGTAATGAAAATGTCGGAGCACACATCCAGAGTCCAATGGGTAAATAAAATAGATTTATTTTTTCTTCAGTTATGTGTGGTGATGACCGATTTCGATCAATTTGACCTATAACTTCATTTTGACAATGGAATTGGTCCTTACAAAGAGACACTATGACATTATTAAATTATAAAAATCAGAATAATTCAAGATGTATTCACAAAATATCCTTTTATAAGCAAGTACGGTAGACTAGAATAATCAGCAATGACCAAACTGACACATTTCCTGGCAGTTCTCGAGGTTTGCGTAGAATCAACAGAATCATTCAGTTCAGATAAAAAATGTTAATAAAACTTCAAATTTTCTGATTTTGTGTTCTCAGGCCTTGTGATGATTGTCAGAGTATTTATACAAATATGATAAAATTATTCATATGTAGAGTTCAAAGTCAATAACTTGGTTATATTTGATTACAATTACAATATATTGAAGAGAACAACCATCTAAATGTAACCAAAAGCTAAAACCATATCCAATTTTTAAGGTAAATAATTTAGGCATAAATAGAAACACACTACACTCAATTTGTTCTGTTCCACATAAAGAAGCTCGATTGACAAAATAACACCCTAACTGAAGAAGGCAAAAATCAAAACAAGTCTGATATACCAAAATAATAGAAAAACGATTGGTGTTTCTAGTGATTCTTGAAAGGTTTCAGCATTCCATCATCTTCAAAGATTAGCATGAGTGTTCTTTTGTATGCAAGGACAGACTTCAGATATTTTTATACAGAAATCAGTCCACATCCTATACACTGGTCATTTCTGATTATTAGAAATCACCCAATTACAGGCGTTTCCTGGTAAAATCCCAGTGTTAGGTATAAACAGAAATAAACATTCTGTTGTCTTGTCATTTTAGTCTGCTCATTCTAGCTGTTGAAGCTTCAGAAGTGGATCGTTTCAAAAATATCCAATCGATAAAAAACACAGAACAACCACCGCAAATGACAAAACTTCTTCACACTCCCACAGACCAACATGTTAGGAAATTACTCAATTTGACTATTTTCAACTGGCCGTTTCTAGTCATCCTAGTCTGCCAGATCATTTCATCATTCCATCATTCCACCACCCTCAAAGGTTTGTATTTGAGCAATTCCGTGAAATATCTCCTTTTATATGCAAGGAAAGGAAGAGCATGATGACAGATAAAGACTAAACTACAGGTTCATTTCCCAGCACCTCAATGTTTAGGTCTTTTTAGATTAAAATTATCACTGAAAACTATATTTATATCCTGTTTACCAGATGTACAAATATATTAGCGTACCCCCTTCAAAGGATGAATACAAAGGTACAATAGGTATAATAAAGTGTACGGACTAAGATATTTGAAAATAACCAAACTACAGTATTTGGAATGATTCTTGCTATTTATACCGAACTTATTACTTTAGGATTGTAAAGTAAAAAATGCATTGCATTATTAGAATGTTCTTAAAGCTAATTAAAAACTTATATTGACATCAGGGATATATTTTAATGGTTTTATTAGTATAATTATATGTATATAAAATGTAAACAACTGTGGTTAAATTTTGAAGTTTGATTCGTGGCTTGGGCTGCCAGCAAAAGCCGTTGGACGCATAACTCAGGAGAAGATGAAAGCAAAAACGTCAACATCATACCTCCTCTGGCTGCAGCGCACGAAGTGGCCGCAGTTATTCGCATATATCCTCAAGTAACATTAGCAGAATGTGAACTTTACATTTTAAATATGAAAGGAAAAAATGTAAACAAACACAGTACGTGAAGTAACGTAACAATGAAAGAAGGCCATTAGTCTGGTCCTGGTGGCATGGAGCAGAAACGAGCCTAGCTTGTGGCTCGCTCTGCAGCATGAAGAACCTTGGCCGGTGATGCCATCTACACTCAGCTGCTAGCAAGCGACCTGGGTGCAAAAATGTACAGTTCTAAGACAGTGAAAACGCCTTATCTCCAATTTTTAATTGATCCCAAAATAAGTTTTGAAGAATAGGTATGCAGTATGTCTTTAGCAATCATGGTCATATTCGGTATGTATTTTGTTGACTTGGTTTTTTCTGTGTGTTATTTCCTTAATTGTGATCCTTGTTATTTATGAATTTCCGCGATGTTGGAGTGTTGTTTGTCTTTGAACACTTAATATCACTTCAGTATTTAAGTAAAATTTGACCCTACCATGCTTTAAGTAAATACACGCTAGATGATTTTAACCATTTTCGACGGTCAAACCTTAGAAATAATATCACCTTTCACAGTACATATCTGCAATAGTGTAAGTCTAAGTTTTGCAGGATCGTTACAAAAATGTAAAAATTCATTTTTATCATTTTCTAATCTTGACAGCAAACTTGGCGAAATGTCTTAATTTGAGCAAATTTACGGTAAATTTATTTACCACTGAGACTAACTAACCAATACCGTAAAAAAGTTTTAGTTAAACTTTGTACCATTACAGCAGAGGTCTAAGGCGAGGCTTCCCAAACTGGGGGTCTGCGATGAACTTAGAGAAAAATTAATAATTACACAATTAAACATACAATAAATAAATAAAATTAAAAATTTCATTGCTAGCTTTGGACCATTAACATAATGTTCGTATTCAAAAATAAAAAACAAAACCTTGTGCACGTTAAAACAACGAATTGCAGACCAAAAAATAGAGAACAAATATTTAAAATTAAATAATAAATTGAACGATTATTTGGAGATGGTGAGATGCGGTCTGGTGCGACGTAGGTTTTAGAAAAACATTTTCTTTCTTTTAAAAATGTTTCGATCTTTATTGAGATCATCTTCAGGGCTGTTTCCCGTGTAGATTTGTCATTCTTGTCTATCGTGTTGGGAATGCCCAAACTAAATCCAACTTTTCCTTGTTGATAAATATAATTACAAAAAATAGTTTCTATAACAATTTAATTGGAAACATAAAAACCTTAAAAATAACATAAAATCTTGTACATTAAAATTTTAATATAAAAAAATTGATAGTCAACTAACCAAATATAAAAAAACTTTTCTTATTGCTAGATATCCCATTTTGTGTTGGGAATTGATCTCTATATTACTTGAAAAATAGATTTGTTTTTGTTTCGTATTGCGTTTGAGTCCATACACCAGATAAAAGGGATGATAATGGTTTTTTAAATAAGTCCGGACTTGTCAATATCATTTGTGAGTGATTTGTGATCCGAGGGTGAGCAGCAGGGGGTGCCTAGTGCTGTGACTGCCCCCCCTTCATAGCCTGCAGCTAATGTCAGTTTCACCCTCCGCCAGGGCGTTTTGCACATTTAAGACCTGGGCAATTTTCCGGTTCAAAGGCAGCTTTAATAGAGGAGAATTGGGCGAGGCTTTGTATGTAATCGACTGCACTCACATCGCTAGGCACAGCTGATCCAAGGACGATCCGCACATTCTCAGGCCACGTAAAGCGCAACCGTGTTGCAAAAGGGATTTCGCAATATTCTCTAAACCCACAGCCATTATTTTTTTTACCACTGTAGGTCGTTTGAAACGTCGCGGAAATCTACGTTTTTATTTATCCCGAGACGCGAAATTGCTAGCATCTCGAAGTTTATCGGCTGTGTGAAGTTTCAGGGATATTTCATTCTTTTCAATACTTAGAAATAATTCAAGTTTTCTATGCGATATGAGAAATCAAATTTAACGATCCCACAACAAATTTATAACAATTTATAATATCCAAGGTTATCTTAGATAGTGATAGAAAAAATGCAATTACAAACAAACTACAATGATATAAACAAATTACAGTACAACACAGGTACAAAGTAACTTGCAAAAAAAAACGATAAAAATGTAGCTCGAATTCTCATTAAACAATAGATCAAAATTGAAAAAAGTAACTATAAAATATTTTATTTTAAATTGGCAAAGTTCAATTTTATACAATTTTGTTCGGTTTTCAAATTTCACAACTAGGAATCATTTGAGGAGTTAGGACATTCAATCGACTTATTTTGTTTAGAATTGCAAAATCCAAGCTAAAAATTTTATTTGACTTGGCTACCACAGAATCTTGATTTACTCATCCAACAGAAAAGGCCTATGATCATTGTTCAGATATACAGGGTGTCCTGTGGAACATACGTCAATACATTAGGAGGTTATTCTACAGGTCAAATTTGACTCAAAATTTGCATTGTCAAAAGTGATTGTCAATTGTATTCGGCATATTTCACTTTTTAGGTTATTCCACACCTTTCACAACTTTTTCCCTCAAGCCCCTGTATTTCGTAAAATATTAAACCTACAGTAAATTCGATTCCCTCGAACGGAAGAGAGAAATTCTGTAAGATTAATTTGTATTATATTGTAACTTTAAAGGACAAAAACGTTTAGACCAATCTTTTACGAATTTTCAAACTTCTTGCGTAAAGTTTAAGAAAAATTTTCTTAGTTTTGTAAATATAGACAGATACTACGGCGCTTAGAGAAAAGTTGCAGCCACTACTTAATTTCTTAAAGGTCATTTAAATGGAGGGAAATATTTTATAAGCGCCATATCTGTCAATACGCACAGAATGAAAAATCTTACTTAAACTTTAGACAAGAACTTTGAAAATCGTAAAAGTTTACGGTAATGTGATTTTTAATGTTTTAATATGATTTTGTATTTTTTGCTTAAGGTTATAATAATAATAAAAAACGAACCTAATATGTTGTGTTTCAATGTTTTTTTCCACTGGTTTAATCTAATTTATAGGACATTTTATGAGATGAGGGAACGTCATGTATCTCGAATACAATTTAAATCAGACTTGGGACAATGGAGATTCTTAATCCAATTTAACAATACGACGGATAACTGCTGAGATACTGGAGGTTCACGAGATATCTTGTGTATTTTATAGGATTATTGCAAAAGGCATCAAAGGAGCCTTGGGGACTATAACTTTAAAATTTAATTTAATAACAACCTACAAAATAAAATAGCAACAGAAATATTACCAATATAAGATAATATGGTATTTTATTTAATTCACGTTAGATGTTACCACTGTTGTTTGATTTATAATTCAATGGCGAAAAACAGCGACAATAGACACACTCAACATGCCTAGCAATAGATTCTTTGGTAGAGGTTCAAAATTATGATAGATAATCAAAAACTAAATAAATAAAATATTGTCAAGTAAAAGTGTGTAACACATTAAAACATAAAGAACGATGTTTGAATGTAGAAAGCGAAAGCTGCTACAAGGGAGGATTAATGAAAGTAATAGTCTGAGACTCGACAGCCGACAAAAATTGTTAAACTTTGTCGAAAGTGCCTTTGGCACGGAATGATTTTCAACGTGTGATGAATACCAGCATTGAACTTGGCTAGGGCAAGTTTCCATACTTGGTACAACGGCCAACCTTGGCCATGCAGCATCCGCAATCCACCCGAAGCCGGCTTGTTCCTTCACCGATCTTTATCCGACAATCCGAAAGGGTCTTATTTAAAAAGGATACAAGGAAAAATTGTTATAATCGGACTGTTTATCGTATTCTGCCCCCGGGTGCTTCTTGGCATAAACAGACCGGAGACGGTTTCGCAATGTTTGGCTTTCTCATGACTTACTGATGACTGTTATGTATCTTTTCTTTTCCATCTAGCCCGACAATTTGAAAGTGCGACTTAGGAAGTTTGGGTGTATAAGTAAGTAAGTGTAGAATCCTAGATCTTATACAACAGCATGGTGTATACATGCAATACATTATAATTGGGTTATTTCGATTTCACTTTTCTTTTCGAGGCCGAAGTTTTCAGTATCGCTGCTCTCCTTGACATTTTCTCTTATAAAATTACAACAGCACTGTTTATGGAGGAAAAACTTTTGTAGAATAGAATAATGAATTGATGCCTGGTAAATCAGTAAAATCGCAAAGAAATGGTTTTCTAAATTATCATAATTAACACTAAGCCAACAACAAAACAGTAAAAATTATATTTTACTGAATAATTGTTTGAAAATAAACATAAAAAATGTACAAACGTATAAATGAATCTTAAAAACTTGTAAGGCTACGAAGTCAAAATTCCTTGCGATTTCAAAAATTGTCAAAATTCAAAACTTACTGAAATATTAATCCCTTTTTGGATTCTCTGGGTATACTAATTTTACTATTCCTTTAGTCAACTTTGTCTACGAAGATGCTTTTTTAAACATAGAATAGTATAATTGTCTAAACAAATCGGGCATCCGGACAGAAAAACCTTTATCAACCACAATTTCAGCTTTCCCACGAAAGCCACACTTCAAGAACACTCGGTGTCCCCAATATCGCAACCAATGTAGACCTAGATGAAAACTGGTTATTTTGCAAAAATCAGCAAAATAGTAGAAACAAAGTTGTTCCTTGAACTAGGCAGCCAAAGTGAAAATAAAACAATCCGAATATTTACTTATCTTCTGCCATTACCGTCATGCACATTTACGGTGGCTTTACACCTGTAAGGTCATAAATGTGGACGTAAGCAGACACCTTAAAGGACAATTCGTCTCCCTACACAGCATAATCTAAAATAAAGCGAAGCTAGTATGACCCAAAGTTTTTAATAAACCTATGTTTCAAAGAACTACGATAGATTACTCAGGTGATGTTTTCATCCATTTTTCAGTTTTTTTATTTAGACTTTTCTTTCTTAGTTCCCTTGTCCTAATTATAAACCAAAAAGCAGCAAGACTAAAGTTCGTAATTTATCGCTACAAACATATCTTCATCACCCTACATTGGAGTATTGACACTACTAATTGAAATTCATCGGAGGTCGTTAATGTTTATTTTGTTTGATAATAGAAATGCTTTTTTTTTTACTTTTTGTGCATCGACATCTTTATTTTTAGATTAAAAGCTAACTTAAAATCAAAAACGTCTCATGGTCTTTTGTGATAAGGCGATTTTAGGTATTATCTAAATAACGTGTATTTCCTTGGTTTCCGTAAGATCGGAACGTTGCAGTAGTATTACAAAATTGAATAACTGAATTCTGACCATAGGATTTTTTGTCGGATAGTTAGTATATCATTCGCCATTGGTAGTAGTACACACTATAGTATATGTCCCTCTTTTTTAAGCAAATCGTTCGCGTTTTACGCAATAAAAATTCGAAAGGAAGGAGTCAACGACGAGATTCTCCCTTCTTTTATATACCTGAAGTCACACTATTTCAAAATGAATTTTTTTTTGGAAACGAAAAAAGGCTTATTAACTGCAATCAACAAGGGCTTCAAATCTTTCTGAACGCCTCAATTTCAGAACACTTGGTGTTCTCAATATCAGATCTAAATGGATAATGGAAATTTGAAAAATCATATCATCCGTAAACAGTATATGCACCAGAGGTTTGACCTATATTACAAGTAATTTAATATCAAATTTTTCGCCTTTTTACGAAACAGTAATTCCTACGGAAGGAGATAGCGACATTGCTATCCATACTTATATCCCTGACGTCACACCATTGCTAGTTTTTCTAGAAAACACACTTTTAAAAGGCATTGTTAACAATAAAATCGATTCCAGGAACGTTTTCTTACTAAGATTATTATTATAAAAATTATTTCTCTAGACGCCCTGTTCCGAAATCCAAAATATGGCTAATATGTTTTTAGTGGTCAATAGACCAAGTTGGGGGCGATGGTGGCCGCCACGGTTTAGGCGATGACATGGCGCTCATCACTAAGGCAAAGGTCCCGGGTTCGAAGCAGGGCCGACATAATTACAAACGTTTTTTCTTTTTTCAAAAACACCGACACCCCGAACGTTTATATAACCTCTGCTGTCGCGAACCCTCATAAAAAAAGTTACTTTCTTCAATTAATTAATGAAAGGTTGAAATGAAACAACTAGTGCCACGAGTGGGATTCGAACCCACGACCTTCGGCTAAATACGCCGGTGCTCTAACTACTTGAACTATTGTGATTTCGATCCACTCAGCCACCAACTCTCCATCTTAACCTTACTCAATATAGCTAATGTCTGAGGGGAAATAATTAAAAGTTTCTCAGAATATTATCGGTCATAATTATGAATGCTTTTCATGCTTGGTTATATTGTTAAGTACACCTAAGAACAAGATGGTAACCAAATTTATATTTTTCCTTGTTGAGTTTGTTTTAGATGGAAAGTCTCCATAATTTCCAAGGAAAAAATTTTGTGCTTTGATTCACTTGGAAAGCAATATTTCAACACATTACACGTCAAAAAAGAAATGAAAAGTTATTTGCTTAAAGTCCACTAGATAATGATAATTTTTGGGATATCCACGTGTTTTGAGAAAACGGTACTTGTAAACAAGGGATTAAAAGGATGATAGTGGCATGGTATTAATTCTTATTTTGAGATAAAAATCGCATTCAATTAATTTTGCATATGTTGGATCACATAGTTGGCCATTGATTGTGAGCAGTACTCAACTGTAGACTGTATTCGATAGACTATGAAGTATTTTATATCAAAATACTGATAGAAAAGAATATTGCTGCGCGTCGAACACAAGCCTCTTTCTTTGAACTGCAATGAACGAATTTGCCTGGCCTCACCCTATTTATAGGCTTGCCTCCGCGTCATCCTCACTACATTCTTTCAATTAATGCCATATTAGTGAGAGAATTAAAAAAAAAAACTTACGGATTGATATTGTCGCCAAATGAAAGGGTGGTTGAAATATGGGGGAAATTGGTAAAAAATAGTAAGTTATAAGAAATAAAAGTTATTTAATTGTTTAAATAATATGGCTTTTTTGCACAAGTACCAATATAAAAAGAAACATTTATTAATTTTATTATTAAATTATTAATTTAAATATTATTATAATTACCTTTCTAACTAACCACATTGAATAAACGTCCTATGTGTAGAACTATAGTCTAGTGTTTATCTAGTATAATTTTTGCCTCAATGCGAAGTCTGAAGTCCTTTACTATTTGTTGGTAGGAGTAATTTTTTGAAACGTAAAAAATCAGCAAAAAGTAATTAAAACTTTTTTACTACTGATTTTATTTTAGCGGACTTCCAATGGAACATGACATTTTTATTTTCTTAATTTTTTAAAATTATAATGCCCTGTGCCGATGGTTGCGTTTGAGTAAATTCGATAGCATCTTACAGCTTAAAACAAAATAAAATTCACGCAAAAATATACTAAAACAGAAAAATAAGGACACTGCTATATAACAACAGAGTTAATAATTTTGTCTATCATTCTTTCTGACATAAGGGTTTGTGAAACGTCTTGTAGCGGCTTTTCGCTACTTCAAGGACATATTGGACTTTAAGGTCATTATGAATGGTAAGATAGGAGACATAGAAAAGAGCATTGACGATGTTTTGAAGGATTTTTGATTGTAGGGATTGCAAACGTTGTAAGTTGGGAATTAGATGTCGTATGTCCAAACAGGTCTCAGAATAGTTATATAAATGAGCCGTTAATTTTGCCTAGTCAATTTTTATCGTTTGGCCAGCAATCTTTTAATAAGCCTGAATCGTCTGTTTAGGTCTTGGTCTTTTGACCTTTTGAGCGAGTGAGGGTTCCTTGTATGTCGTTGGTCAATGTAGAGACCAAGGGAGTGGATCGAAGTGTCGATAGCTCAAGAGGAAGAGCAGCGGCGTATTTATCCGAAAGTCGTGGGTTCGAATCCCGCTCCTGGAGCAAGCTTTTTCAGTTCAACCAAAAACCTTACCTAAAGAAGTAATTTGGTCAATTGACCACTAAATAAAATGGGTATAGACCAGGCAGAGGTTACGTGAGCTGGTGGGTATATTTAATACAAATATTTCGTTTGTAATTTACAAAGAAATTTTGGAGATGTACGAAAGTACAGTACAGTTTACACAATTAGTAATAAGAACATTCATGTACGCCTAGGTGTAAATTAGGTCTTTAGAATGAAAAATTTTTGCTTTCTAAATACCATATTATTGTCAGCAAGGTTGTTACCAAGGTTTATGCAATTAGTAATTAGCAATAAAAAAAGTATTGTTATGAGATAATAAATCAGAGATTGCGCTTTTCAGCCAGTGAGTCGAAAGAACTTTCTAGTCCTCAATTGAATAAAGTACTATTTAGCCTCTGTGTTGAGTAACGTTACGGTTTGCAGAAAAGCGATATTTTTTGTAGTTTAACCAACCGTATACTAGGCTTTTTAAACCTGAATTTTTTGCAAATGCCATTTAGGGTTAATTGGATCGTTTCTCTTCTTTATTTGTGCCGTTCTTGGACCTAATAAGATGAAACATTTGGACGATTGGGAAATTCGGAAAAAGGAGGGATACCTAAAAGGTCCACCAATTGAAAGGGAAGCGTTGGGCAAAATCCGCGGTTTATCTCGCCGATTGGCCGGATCCGACTGGATGGGATATCTGGCGCAACGGCCTGTTCAAAAGGCCGGAACCGAGATGTCAGGATTAGGAGAAAAGTTGCAAAACATTAATTTTAATTTGTGTCGGCAATGTTTAAAAAAAATGAAAAAAAGACCTCGGAATATTTGGCTTGGCCTTCTTGCCGATTGGAATCACGAGGTTGATGAATCCCGGCTAGCATTTGTCTCAATTAACCCTTTATCGCCTCTATTGAATAAGCTTATGTGAAATATTTGTATGGAGATCCCACATTAAACTTTCAAGAGAGCCACTTATATCCCACTCACTTTTGTATGTTTTAACACCTTTTACATAACCCATTAATCTTTTTGTCCCACAGGAACAGAAAACACATTTTCCTTGTGTTAAGTTGGTAAAAACTATGTCTACCTACTTGAAATATATCCTAAGCTACCAGTATCCCATAAATTCCCCTAGAAAACCCAACAAATTCAATCTTTTGAAACACCTGCACAGTCCTATATTATTTTACCTCCTTTAAAGTTCCTCAAAAAGAAAACCGACGAGAGAGGATCCACTCAACACAAAGGATAAACCGTACGCGCGAAGAAAAAATATAAAATAAACTGAAACAAAACTTAGTAACACATAAAAACAAAGATACTTCAACCGTGCATTATAACACATAATAATGATAAAAATTGAACTCTTATGAAAACTAAGAAATACTATAACAAATTATAACTCTAGATAAATAACAGAACCATCCTTATTTTTATTAAAACGAAATGAAAAAATAATAAAATGAAAATATTTTTGTAGAAAATCACAATTTTTTTTCAGATTGTTTAACTAACAATCATCTTAAACATGGTCCATTAATCCACTTATATGTATCGTATCATTGCTAAATTAAATAAACAATCCAGGTAAAGAATTTTATTCGATTTAAGCTAGTTTTGGTTACCATTTAGGGTTCTTTTACTCGTTTTCCAAAAATTAGACCTAGGGTAAGAGCTCATATTTACAATTTTTTAATTATCGCGAAATTCAGGTGTTTACAAAAACTGAAACTTCACATTTAAGTAAATCTTATCAGAAGTTAGAAGATGGCGACTAGAAGACTCTGGAATGTTAGCTAATTTAAGCTTGACCTGGTTACCACTGCAGCTCGATTTTAGACGTTAAGGATACTTAGGAAATTCATTGATTTACACTGATACATTGATTTATTAAGAATATCACAGTCAGAGGTATTTATTTAAAAAAGCGCCCCAGGGTTTTACACGACATCTGGTGTTACAACCCCAAATACACAAAAATTAACAGAACTTGCTGATGCATTGCTTTAGGTTGATTAAAGTTCAGTAAATTTTCCTTGAAAGCTATTTGCACTGGCTGGAGACTTTCCATCTGGAGCAAGCTCAACAAGGCTTCAACAAGGCTCAACTTTGGCTGACACCTTGCTTGTTCGGCCTAATGTCCTTTGGGGTACTTAGCAATATAACCGTTATAAGCAATCGTACGGCCAATATATTTATTTGATGGCTAATGCTAGAAAACATTTCCATGTGGTCCTTTTAAATAAGAAAAACAAAACTTTAACTAATTTTCATTTGTTTGTAAATAAATGAATGAATACTAATAAATGAAAATAGGAATGTACTTGCTTTTTTATTTAAAACGGATTTTGTTGGATGGAAATGTTTTCTGACATTAACCAACAAAAAGATGGATTAGTCTTAAATGCCATGTTTTAAATAAAACAACTTTAAAATAAATTTATTACGAAACTTTTATTTCTTTGTCTTCGAAGTTAGCCATATTTTGGATTTGACACAGATTTATTGAGTCTCGGTGTGTAGAGACTCAAGGGAGATAATTTCAATCCAGTTTTTGCCGGAAAAAATATAAGGGATCGAGATTTTGTTGTTAGAAATGTTTAAAAAAACTTGCATTTTCTTGAAAAAGTACGTTGTGATATGAATGGTGTGACGACGGAGATGTATGTACGTGGACTTAGGAATTTTTGCTGGGTAACACGTGAACGAATGCAGAGCCGTAAGTCATAAATCATAATACAGCAACAGCAGTGTTGCTGCTTCGAACCTTCAACAAGTTGTATAAACACGACTGAGCATAATTTACTAACTGCCAAAGGTCATTGGGTTATAGGTGAGGTTTTAATTTTGTAATACTACAGCAAAGTTCAGATATTAAGGAACTTCACGTTTAAGGAAATAAGCACTAATTATTTATTACAAAACATCATGATAATTTTTATCGAATTGAAGCTAAAGCTGGTAACCACTGGGGTTGAAAAATTTTCAGGGAGGGCAACATAGGAATTTCATATTTATGCAAATACTTAAAATGAGCATTTTACTTTATTTAATCTAAGTTTGGTTGCCGCTGGGGCTCGTTGTGTACCACGGATGTGACCCAAGAGTCTGCAAAAAATTTTGAAAATTGGAAACGACCGTCTTATTTTTGGAGACCATATATTCTCCTGTATCTGATGTTATGAGAGATATGACACAATCTATTAAAATTCGTACGAAATAGAAAAATATAGTAGTAATAGATTGTAAAAAATTGGTGCTTCCAAGAATTGTTTAGAAAATAAAATGAGGCACTGGCTAGCAAATTTTCCCCATTTTCTCGGTCAAATCATGAAGATATAATAAATAATATTTGATGATATCTCTAATTACAAAAAAAATCATCCTCGTCAGTAGTCGATGCATTTATAGCTTTGTTGGGTTTTAAACGTTTTATAGCTGGTGAAATTTTTATATTTTATCAAAAGCAGAGAAATTTACTAAATTTTCCTGGTTTTTAACAGAGGCTTGATTTACACTTCATATAACCTAACTAACACCTTCTAGCTATCAATTGGAGGTTTGGATATATAGAAAATCAGTCAATTTAAAAACAATTTAATAAAACAATGTAAGGACATCGAGCATATGAACTTGAGCTGCTGTGTATTGTTCATTCTACTGTTGTTTTAGCGGAAACATAAAGAACAAGCAGTGAATTGAACTAACTCTATGAAACCACACAACAGTCCAGACAGGGATTTTATTTAATTTAAGCTTGACCTAGTTATTTGCCGTGATTGATTTATACCACTCTGTCCAATCCACAAGTCCTTTCAGAATCAGAGCAAATAAACTTAAGATGTTATTCTATAGCTTTGAGCTAAAGAGTTCACTTAAAACTATTTAATTTGACCTTGTTGCCACTGAATCTTAATTTATGTCCACGTTGATCAAGTCCTTTGCTTTCATATCGGATGGATCATGAGTTTTCGACACGTTAGAAAGTTATTGGCTCAAAGTTTTTGTTAATTTATACTATTTTGTATAAATTAACAAAATGTAAATACTATTGTAGGAAAATTATTTTCTGCTAGGAGCATTAACGAATGAAATAATATTCTATTTTTCTTACTTATTCTTCTTATTAGGACTGTTAAAAGAAGTAAAATTGAAAGGGTATGTATTTATTAGAGTGAATGTGCAGTGTGAATATCGGGTACCACTTCGACCCTGAATGAGACTAGTTATAAATAGATGTAAAATGTGATGGAAGAATAACGAGTACGTCACCAACAATTAAGTAAATGGTATGTGAATAGGAAAGAAGTTGCAGTAGGTGCTTGCGGATGCTGAACTGTCCGGTGATGACATCCCCCAGAGCCCTACCTCCTCCGTGCTTGGACGGATAAGACCTAGGTTTGATCCCGGACTGCCAATAGCGGGTAGGTTATTATTCTAATACTTTATGGTCAATTACTAAAAAAATTGCCTTGGACTGAGATAAGTGAACGTTCAGCACTATCTATATGTGTACATATATACAAACATATGCACATTTGAGTTTATATAAATCCAAATCCTACTACGCATATAAACATGACTAGGCAGAAAAGCATAGGACTTAACAAGTTAAAACACAGGCATATTATAATCAAGCAATTTTTTATGCCAAGACTCGGGATGATAAATTATAGAAAAGCTTTTTGGCCGATGCTATAAGAACATTTGATTACTTTTTGGTGATTCCAAATTGCATGAGAGATCTCAGTTCATGAAGATGGTAAAATCTTGCACTGCTGTTCAACCTCTGGTTGTGATGAGGTCTGATGAGGAATTTAAATACTGGATTATAAATTTCTTTCTTACCAGGTGAAAAACCTGAAGTAGAAACAACCATTAGAATCTTCCTACTAACCCTAATCCTTTAATCCATCGACTTGCTCCAGACTCGCTTAGCTCTCTTGAATTGAAATAAATACTGTATGAATGTTACATACTCTCCTGTTTATACTCGTTATTCACTTTACTATCAAGTAATTAGCGAATGGTTGATACACCACGGAGCAGTTAAAAGGGTGCAGCAACAAGAGCACGTTTCATCTATTTCATAATTTCTTTCCGACTATTTGAATACCTCTCGGCTTCGCATTTGGCAACACTTCGTCCGTGAGAAACTGGAATACGGATAATCTCGAGGCGAGTTAAATAGGACAGAACGGATTCCCTCATTACCGACAGGATCATCAGGAGGCGTCGAAACGAAAACTGTATCGCCAAGAGTTGTTATTTCGTAATTTTTTTCCAACGCCGTCAAATTGGAAATAATTCACCGCGTTTGAACCCAGTACCCATGGATTAATGAACTACAATATTTGGCCAATGCTTGTAATTAAAAGTTCCAAAGGATGCTACATTTACAGAAAAAATTAGGGGGTCAATTAAATACAAATTATTATTTCATGTTTGCTCGTTTTCTGAACGCGGAGTTTATTTTATTTCAACCGTATAAACTTAATAACCCATAATGAACTTAAATAACCATGAACTTAATAATCCCATATAAAAAATTAAAAACATAAAACATGTCAGAAACAAGAAAACTGAAGTCGCTGCAATAAAGCAAAAACACCAGATTCGCTAATAAAGTAAAGCAACAACGCACAAATCTAGAATTTTATCAATAAAAAATTCAGTTCCTCTTAAAATCGACATAGAGAATTACAACACAGCATGTTGCAACATTTTCAATTTTTTAACAATTACATATGTCGAAAAACGATGTCGAACCAGTAACTTTATTACTATTTATATATTATTAGGTACAATAATTTGTAAAACAACCTATCTCTTAATAAAGACAGTAAACGACAATATATTTTGAGCACTTACTATAAAAAAAATTCTACCAAAAAGTCAGCATCTCAGCATCTTGCATTATCCAGTGAATAACCCCATCAACCATGATCCATCCATATCCTACCAGTCTTCAGTCATTTCCAGTGTTTGGGAAGATTGAAACTTGTAACCAGTAAAAACTGAAGCAGTGGTGTAATAATTACTTTTTGTCGGCGACAGACTGATGATGGCTAAATGCCGAAACGCGTCTGGTAAACCAACCCTACGAGGGTAGGCAGCCCAAAGTGGTCGGTAACAACTAAACTTAATTTACCATGATGGTATTTTAACTACGAGGATTACCGGTGTTTTAAAAAAATTCCATTTTTATTGAAATTTCTTGTGCGGCCCTGCATTCGAACCCGGAACCGTTACCTTGCAGTGATGTCCCTTCATAAGACATATACCCTAATATTTTTATTTCCCCCTTTTTTTAACCATATCAACTTTCGTAGTTTGTGTGTTTTTGAAAATAGACCATTTATATTACTAGGTTAGGTAGTAGCAAGCCTGCTGGATTGAACCTCGAACCTGTCCTTAGTGATGATCACTGTCAACGGTACAAACTAAATATCTCTAGGTACTTTATGTAAAACTGGACAAGCTTGACTTATGTATTAAACGAACCTGTCTGTCTGTACACGTGTTATGTTACTGTCATATAATATGATTTTAGGTACAGAATAGTCCGAGATATAGTGAGAGAAATTGGCCGTGCTTTCAACATTTCCTCTTTCGTTAATAAATATAATCGTAATACTGCAAGGAATCGTGCTAAATAAGGAATTTTTCAACTGTAAAAAGAAAACTTAGTGTAAAAATCTAACCGGTTTGTACGATTGGTACTCTGATGGTGTCATTGAGAGAATTTGGATTCACTCGAGACGCGTTTCGTCATACCTCATCTTCAATGAGGATGCATGTATGTAGGATGGATTCCTCTTGACAATAATATTACAATTATATCCAAGGATTTTGTCTATTATATTGTAGTTCTAATATTTTAACGCTGAATAGCTACCCCGAAAACAGAAAAGTTCGTACGGTTTCTCATGAGTTTTGATTTTATTTAGTTATGATTTTAGTACATTTAATTAATATTTCTATTTACATACATAGTAGTATTAGATGGTATAACAGTATAACAAGAAATACCAAGACCTAGTCGTCAGTTCATAAAGAAAAAGTGCCTTGCACAGTTCACTATAAATTAGAAAATATTTTCTTTTTTATCTCGTTCAAACCCAACAATCTGATATTATTGTATGATTTTAGCTCGGTACTAGTAAGCCAGCCGTGGCAGCTCGTGAAATCGCACTGCGTTCAGTGATGAAACAATAAGTGAGCGCTCTAGCCAAAAGTAGTACAAAAAGTTTAAGAAAGGGCTCCACTAAACAAGAAGCATCACCTTTTTACGATGAATTTTTTCTGAATGAAAGATTTCGCGCGAGTGGTTATTTGGTGAAAGCGTTCTCCTGTTACTCCTGTTACGATTCACTTTTCGTTGCCTGTGACATATATCCGGTCAAAACCGTCTCACCTTGGTTCCGAGAAAGCAATGAAAGGCATATATTTAAGACACTGAGACATTACCGACGGGTAATTTATTAGGAACTCAGCTTCCACGACTTTCCCAATGGATATAAGCTAGAGCGGTTATGAATGGTTTCATCACTTTCTTTGAACACTAGCGAGTTCCTGATATGATTGACTAGAATGAAGTTGGACAGCTTCCCACAACTCAAAGTCCACCCGAACCTGATTCAAATTCAGCCCTATTATTCTCAAAATCAAACTATTTTAACACAACTTACAATTAATTAATCTTTATGTAAAGTATTGGTTGAGATAAAAAAAAGTTAGTGTCACGAGTGGGATTCGAACCCACGACCTTCGGCTGAATACGCTGCTATACCACTTGACTTCGATCCCCACCCAGACACCAATCTCCATCTCAACCTACAACTTTTCGAATTTTCCCTCATTTCTGCCATTTTTCAAATGTTGTGTATCTATTTGATTCTCGGCGACAAATGAAATGGCCACGGAGAGCTTTAGTGAAGGTAAACTTTATTTAACTTATTAAATTCATTAGATTTCGTGGTCCGATTGACCAAATAACATCTTTCAATTAGTTAATCTTTATGTAAGTTATTGGCAGAGATAAAGGAGGGAAGCTTGTACGAGTGGACCGAAGTCACGATAGCTCAAGTGTTAGAGAACACACCCCCTGGAAACATTGACTTTTTATTTTATCTCAACCAATACGTTACATGAAGATTAATTGATTGAAAGATGTTATTTGGTCAAACGGACCATGAAATCTAATGAATTTTTTAACAGGTTTTTGGCAGAGCACTTACTTACTATTTCATCACCACTACAAATTTTACGAAGTCCTAGTACCAACATGCTATAGGCAATGGGTTTTCATGACATGAAAAAATTTGTTGTAATTTACAGGGAAAGACAATTTTTCTTTATAATCACTTAATCCACCTAAGCAAATAGAAAAATAAATCTAGACGAACTTTTCTAATTCTGTAGTATATATTCTGAATAAAGAATATTCTGAAGAAACAATGAAATATGTCATCGTCTTACTGCACCCTATTTTACATACATGCTTGCTAGTCCTTTTTGAAGACTATAAGCTAAATTATAATCTATCTATCTGTAGTCAGAATTCATTATCAATTAGTTCAATTCTGTCTAATTATTGGCCTTAAGAGACTCTAGTGTTGAGGAAAATAGTGCATCGCGAGCTTGAAAACCTTCAGCTAATTACCCATTATTGCTTGGGCGGTTTATGAAAATTAGCAAATTGGCGTGTTCTCACAGTTGACTCATCTGAAATGTCATCGCCCGCCTTCTACAAGACGCCCATTCGAATCGGCTCAATTGAAATAGCGGAATTTACTTACTTTACTAACTAAGTGGAAAGTACTTTCGACAAAATTAGAGTTCCGTTTGAGAAACAAATTGGAAATTGTCCGATTTCGCTCTTTGACACGGGACTGCAACTAGTTTATTAATTGATGTTAATTTCGCCAGCTATTAGGTGGTTTTTTGCACGAAAATTTTGCAAATTCATCATCCACGGAAAATGTCTATTAACTCATGCTTAAAATGCGACTTTTCATGAAAGAATGGCGTTGTCAGGCGCACAAACTGCGACATCCAAGGACGACCAAATACATAAACAAAGCCACGATCATAGGTTTGACCTCACAGTAACTCTTTTGTCATGAAAGTCGCGTCATTTGTTTATTTTTTTGATTTCCGACTCTTTAAAATTGGTACGCAGTTAGACAAAAAACTAAATCGTCGCTTTATTTAAAATATGCGTTATTTTAAATACTTCTAGCTTCCTGAATGATAAATGGTTTTTTGTGTGCAATATTCTTCTTGTAGAGACAATTTGACTAACGGTTTTCTAATATTACTACGTTTCCGTTTCTTGTTTTTAATTTTTGGACACGAAGATTTAGTATTAAGATTAACCTACTAAAAGCATTTCTCTTAAACGTTAAAAGTGGTCCAGCTTTTAAAGATACAGAGGTATTAACTTCAAAAACGTCAAAGAAAAGTGTGTCGTTGGTTCAATGATCTAAAAACAGATGAAATTACACCAGCTGTTTGACCGCTAGGGTTCGTCTAATCCTGCTGTGCCGTGTAAAAAAATAATTATTTCTACCAAAAATGGCACGTGATACCATTCATGTGGAAAACGGCGAGCTGTCAGAAAAGAAACATTATGAAATTGGACACACCGGTTCAACATCGCGAAACTTTTCCAGCGGAAACGACGACTAATTTTCTATTTACAATTTTAAGAGCTGCCAGACTATAATGTAAATGTTATTACGTTTATACTAATCAATGGTAACTTCTTCGTCGACCACAAACTTTATGTCCACTTTCACTTTAAGCACCCTTGGTTATTATTTTAATAATTTATACTACTGCTGCACTTCCGTATTTGCAACGCAAATAATGACAATAAACACATTGTATTTTAAAATTTGTAGTTTCTAATTATAACTGTTTCAAAATTTCATAGTTCAATGGGAATTGCATTAGCTGTTATATTTTAAATGTATCAGGCAGATAAGGAATAGCAATTTTACAAATATAAATTTTAATTGCTAAGGAAGAAAATATCTTTTATTATACATAATTTTGATCGCTATCCGATTAAATTTATATACCAATTTTGTCCAGGGGGAAACGTTTCATCACAAAGAAACTAAAGTGATAATGAAAAAGTTGTAGTAAGTAAAGCAAAAAAGGTTCAATTGTTTGTTCGATTTTCGACTTCACAAATAGGATTTCTTACATCAAGACCATTCAAACCTATCACTTGACTCAGAGTCGGGTTAAATACACTACATTATAATGAAACTTTATTTAAGCTTGATTTAGCTTCTGCATGTCAAATTGAACCAAAAATTTACTATTGTCCAAAGTGTGATTTTCAATTGTATTCGAGATATTTCATTTTACGGTTCAATTTTTCACTTTTTCCCTTAAAGCCCCCCTTGTTATGAGTAATAATTTAAATAATCATACGACGCCATATAAAGAACATTAAAATAAAAGAGGTCGTGAAAAATCAATTTTATATTAATGTAATCTTACGGAATCTAAGTAAAAAATCAATTAGACCAAGCTGTAACGAGTTATTAAAATTCTTGTTATGTAAATACTGACAGATATGCCGCTTATAGTAAATTTGCCCTTACTAATGAGCATTACGTACATGTACCCAATTTCCCAAAGGATAATTATTATCAATTTAAAATTAGAGTATAATTGCTAGAAATTTATTTTTCGGTTACGAACAGTTAAAAAATTAAGATTTTGAAACATCTATTAAAAATAATTAAAGTGGTACAAAGTAAACAAAAGAGGCATTTTGGTACAAAATTGAATTTCAGAAAAACAAAAATCATTATCAAAAATTTAAATTGAACGAAAATATCCATCTTCTTAAAAAATAGAGACCTCATATGGGACCAATTAATTTCACGGCTCTCAAGCATTGTTTTTTTTTCTCATGTTCAATTTTGTACAAAGAAACTTTTTTGTATACCCTGTGGTAGCTTTCATAGCTTTTCAATAGAAGCTTCAAAATCCTAATGGCTAATTTTTTTTTAAAACTATAACCATACAATTCAATTTTTATAATTAACCTTTAACCTTCTTTGAGAAATTATATACTTGTATAAAGATAACAGAATCAGACTTGGAGGGGGCGTAATGCCAATTGAAATGTTGAATAACCTGAACAAGTGACATTTGTTCTCGGGACACTTCATATATCGTACTCATATATGTCAAATAAAAATACATATTTGTGAGAAAATGTTTTTCTTATTGCCAAAAAATTGGGAATTGCTGGATTTATTATTGCAAAATTGGGACTAGTATTAACCAGCAATTCTTTGTGGTGTCTTGGTACAAAAGTTGCCTACATATATGATTTATCAACCCCAAGGCTTGATGTGTAAAAAGGAAAAGATGCCAGAGAAAATCACCTGAGTTCTAACAAATAAGAAAAAGTAATTGCCTGACTTGCTATTACTATTCACTTACTAAAGAACAAAAATAATATCAAAATGAAAAAAGTGGTCGATACATCTAACACTGTAAAGAGAAATAATATTGCTAGAACCACGTATATGAAAGATCTTTCAGGGGTCTGCAAATCAAAATGGAACTATTTTTATTGAGAAATGTGAAACAAAATTGATTAAGCAGCAGCTAAAGTTGAAAGTTGAATCATGTGCGCCTACTTCCGCGGATAAAACCCAAGAGTTTTAATAAAATCATTTATTATTACAAATCAATTTTTTAAATATTTATTTTCCTGTTCTTCAATCCGACAAAGCAAATTATTTAGGACTTACATTCCAAGACTAACTTGGAATCCACGTACACTGTTTAAAAAATAGGCACTCAACAAACGATATAAAATGCTTTATTACCTACTCAACTGAAAATCAAAATTACCATGAAAAATCAAAACTTTCGAAATACCTACTCAAACCTATTTGGTTGTACGGGTGCCATCATGGATCGGCCAAATACTTCAGAGATTACCATGTTTTCAATCCAAAATTTTAATAGTAATTGTTTCTGCCCCTTTTTACGTATACAATAACACGCTTCACAGAGATATTCACATGTCAAAGGTTTTTTCATTCATCAAAACATATTACAGACGTTTTCATAGTAAATTACAAAATCTCATTAACACACATATACAATTAATTACTCCATTCCTCACAATTACCACGCAAATACATGTACAGAAATTCAGTAACCTAACAAGGTTACTGTACAGAGCAAATTAAGATTTGGATTAGATCTAAGTATATTTTAATTACAAGTAAAATTACTATTGGTAATTTACATCCATGTTTATAAAGTAAACAATCGTTATGTAAAAGAAAACCATAAATTTATTCATTTATATATTTCACCCAATAACTTAGTTGACGTCAACTTGTTTGAAATGATTAGCATGTGCTTATGTAATGTTTTTTTCACGTATTCCTCACTCTGAGTGCTTCGCAGGTCCCAAAAGAAACCCGAGGCGAATCGTAAGGTGATTTGAATTTTTTAATATTTATAAAAAGCCCAACGTTGAATAGTCGCGGCCGAGTAGCTGCCGTGTCACGATTTTCCTGTTCCAATCGTAGGGAGGAGACCTAATGACGACCTGCGCGTACAGCGTGATGGATATCAAACAATATATCGAAGAGTTTTCCAGGGATTGATTTCTAATGGTTTTCCTACCCGGTGCCCGTCTCGGCCTAACACCGGATGATGCAGGCGGAGAATTACACTCACTATTAACCATTAAAGGGCCGAGAGTTGACTGACCTGGCGAAAAAAGCACAAAAGGCAAACAGACAAAAAAGAATCCGTACCAAAATGAATCTATCCGAAATCAGCTCGCGTGTAAATCATGCGAAATCACGGTGTGGTCTAATTCTCAATGACGGTGTCGTTCACGCTGAGTAAAAACGCTTCAAAACCCTCGGCGGCACCGGAACAGTTTAATGCATGCCATCATGGAGTGATTGGGAGATTTTTTCCCCTCCCAGTTTGAACAGTTTCCCTTTAAAAAGACATTTCCCTGACCGGCTTTCACACTCCAAAAACGTTTGTGAATTTCTTTGCCAACTAACAAAATTAACATGATTTTATTTTATCAGATTCAAAAGCAAAATAACACAATCTCCAGAATCTCCCAGGTGATCAATACAGATTTCAGCAATAAATTCTCCTAGATCAAAACTAGTAATGAGACTGGTTAGTAATAAATTTCTTTCACTAATTAAACATAATAATATTGAGATTGATGAAGAAAATGCAAAAGCTATGATATTCTGTTTTTTAATTGACTTTACAAGTTTTTGCTTGTACGGACACATATGCCTTAATTCTAAAGCTTTATAACATTGGCATGACTTCTAAAATGATACAATAAAGAGTTTTAGAAAATAAGCAATTCAGCTGTTCGAGATTAAATGAGAATGCCCCAAATCCATCCGCACTTCGACCTGAGTACACCAATTGTATTCCTGTATTTTTTAAAATTTTTGTAACTCCTGGTCAGCTTCAGGTCAGTCGACATTTGTAGCCTTGCCAATGGTTCCTTAGTGTAGGATCTTCCTTGCGGCTTTTCCTCTAATAGTTGTATGAATCTACAACGACATAGACCATCACATAGAATGTATTCTGCGGTATCCTCTTTTTTCCCTGCTGTATCTGCACAATGCTTCTTCTCAGTGCGCGCATGTGCCTTCTTAGGAGTCCGACCAGAATTCTGGTTCTGTTGCGGTTATCTTCTTTTATTAGTCTGCGGAAGGTCCTTCATTGGATCTCTTCGCGTTCCTCATGCCTTGGTTGTTGCTCTACCAGGTTTTATCCTCATTAAGGATCTATTTGCTGGCAGGCTCTTTGGCTAGAGTAGGGTTGGGGGCCTAGAAATTTCATATTGTATCCATTTTTGGCCAACACGTCCACATTTGTCTTTGCCTCTATGTCCCGAATGCTCAGGGACCCATGCCAAAATCAGGTAATTGGTTTCGCTGACTGCCAGGGATTCAATATAATTCCGTACGCATTTTGCCTTTACTTCAATTGGGCTAAGGCCTTAACTGTCAGAGAAAATGGGTATATTCCTGGAATGTGTTCTTAGACTTTTTATTTGCCTTGTGCAATGTTCAATTGCTTTCAGACTGGAAAACAGTAGCGTATTTACCTGACAAGTCAGTTCAGTCTTCGGATTCACCTCAAGGACTTCAGCTCCCGAGTCCCGAGCCTCTATCCGTTTTTAGCCGTCAGTATACTGGTAAGAATTGGCCTTCAGAGGTTCCTTTGCACTACCCTTCCTTTTCAGGTACTAATAGTATTGGTTGGCATACAATGCGAGTAAAAACGAAGATTAGCTACAAGTGCATCAACCATTAGACAGGATTGATGGCTCCTTTATTAAAACTTCGTGTGAGACGACGATATGGTATTTTTTGACAATAACGTGGATACTTTTCAGAGAAATATTCGAATTACTTTTGGCCAAATGCTGTGATTTGTACTATTTGACCGTTAATTAAATAAATCAGAGGTTACTATTTACAGGGGAAGAGACAGAGAAGTGTAGAAAAATCATTGTTCAAGGGTACTCTACAGAAGTGGTAAAAGGTACTATTAAAAGGTATTGGTATTAACTTCCTGCTTGTCACTTAATCCCGTGTTAGTATTTTAGTTTTAATACTATAATTATTACATACAAATGTTAGTCTTTATTCTATCAGATTTGCAAGCAAAAAGACAGAAGTGTCTCCAATTCTCCTAAGTTAAAACAAATAATAAGGCTGATTTGTCGTATGAACGTTCGGTTTACCCAAGAAAATATACATTCCCAACGGGTGTTTAAACTAGCAATAATCAAATATGGAATCTGCAGTTTCACAGGGTCCAATTATATGTTTTATCAAAGAAAAAGGATAAAACTAACCTAAACATTGATTAGCAACACTATTTCAAACGCGGAGAAATAACTAATGCAATAAGTCATTTAAGACAAAATGATAATATTAAACACTGTTACGGGATACCTACCAATTATATCGAGGAAAAAATATATTTGGGTATTTCATTTTTGTTTTACACCAGTAGAAAATTAAATATTGTTTTATATGTCAATCATAACTTTTCATACTTATTAACATAGAAATAACAATTTAAGAATTCTGTTTCGGAGTAAGCACTGACATTTTTTGAACGGGAACATAAAAAAAATGGTTAAATTGTGCAATTTAGTTGAAATAAACTCAAAAAAATCAAGATTACTGACTTTCCGAAAGATGAAAACACAAAATGACCAACAACACAGAAATCTAGAAATATCCTACTACATACAAAGTATATTTGACTTGCTACCGAAATTAATAATCATTTAATAACTTCAAAACGATTTACATACAAAAGGTATTGTGATAATTGTTAATGTAGCCTAAAATTTCAATATAGATTTTTAAAAAAAATCACTGCTTGGAAAATTTCTTTCATTTAAGGAAATTTAAAGGAATCGTCTGTGCGTTTTTAATATAATTTCATTAATGAAGCATACAAACATGTGTAGAAATATAATATACTTTTCAACGAAGATTGATTGTTAATGTTTACAGCAAACATTTATCATAGCACACAAGTAAATACATAGTTTAAAATAGAACGATTTCAGTTAGAACTCAGTATATTTCGTACATTCATTATTATGTTATATTTTAGAAAATTAACAGATATATACAATTTTATTATTTCTCAACACTGTACTCCGTACAAAACATGTTTAAATATTTCATGGTTTAAAAAAGGGAAATTATTACTAAATATTTGATATTAATTGGGAGCATTATTATTTCACGTTGCATCAAATAAACAAGCAAATCGAACTACGCAGGCTGCAATTTGGATGTATGCATTTGATACTAATTTTATTTCGATCACGTAGGCAAAATATCGCAATTGTCAGCTTCAAGTGTCGCATTAATAACTTCTTGAGGGGAAAGCGGTCGTGGAATAGGTATGTAAATAAGTTCACTAACTATCTTCAATTTGCCAAACCGAAAATCGTTAAAAATGTGTGTGGGAAGATGATTTCATTCTGCAAAATTATTACGTAAAAATTGATCCTTAGGTCATTCATCGGTGACACAGGTCCGGCGGTTAACGTCCAGCTTATCTTCAACACGCTAGTCTCTTAAAGTAATTAATAATAATAATTTTAATAATAATAATGATGAATTATTTATCTGAAGTGGTTAGTATGATGATACTACTTTGTATAGGAATAAAAATCAAGTGACTACACTATAAGCACAGTACGGCATAAAATTTCGTCTGCCGGAAGCGAATAAAAACATCAACAAAGCAACTAAAGAATAGAGCAATACAAAAAGGTGACAGGAGAAAAAATTAAAGAATACGAAAGTGAAGCCAAAAAATTAAATAGAACAAATAATAAACAAATCAAATTGTACCACATAAAACGTTGTGGCCTGGGAAGGAGCTACGAATTTCATTTAACATTGTGCAATCCGCTAAGAAATGGAACACATCCTCTCTGACCTTACAGTTACATAGAGAACACTGGACAGAAAGCCCCTCTATCCAAGGAGTGTAATTTAACCAAAGTAGATCCTATCTCATGTTCAAAACCTACTGCAAATCACTCAAATTCAAACACTGAATAGAGCCAGACAATGAATAACAGGGGGAAATGAGAAATAAAGTTTAGAACGAGTAATGTCAGAGCAAGCCTCACAGATTCCTCCCCATGATGTACCTGGTATCTTTGCGAGACGAGAATCAAGATTAGAGTTCCACTCAGAGGTATTATTAATATTTAAGTTATGTGGGGTGGAATGTCTAGCTAATAGAGTGGGAGAACCAATGTTGTGTTTTATGTTCTCAAGAGTAGAAATTTTTGAAAGACGATAATCATGAAGATTAAGAATTTTTAGGGCACCACCTTAGATTTGTCTGGGTTAACATTCAAATTTCATTTCACACAATATCCTGCTAATTTATTTTACTTACTCGATTTTCACTACGAGCACATCGTAGCACCTTCAAGAACCGAGTGAAGGTCATCAACGATGAGGGAAAATAGGATAGACCAAAAATAAAGTAATAATTATGAGTATTTAGCATATGTTGGAAATAAAATAGTACGAATTGTTTAAAAATGGGATAAACATAGCTTGTAAAATTTTTTAATGCGAGCAGTTCTATTTTTCCCCTTCATAGCATGCTTATTGTCCAATAATGCCGAGAAAGACTGTGAAACAACTTAACTAACAATGCATTATTAATAATGTAGAACATGAATAATAAATTATGACAGAGAAATTTAAATATTTGGAGAGGGGAATAATATTAATCTGAAGTCCGAATATTCACCTGAAGAATGTCCAACTATAATAACAAATTACATCAAATTATGACAAGATTGTGAATTAATTTGTAAATAATTTTGTTAATCGTTGGTTATTTGGAGATCGTGAGATGCGGTCTGGTGTGAGGTAGGACGACAACATGGAAAATAATTATTACCCCACCAAAGAACAATCGACATTATAGACTAATTTAATATCCTACGGTGTACGGTGAAAAGAAAGAAGACGAAAAGGAAGAGAAAAGGGAAAATGAATCAACATTAATGTCTCAGCAATGCCATAGCATGTGAGAACAGATTTAGGCAAAACCTATAAACAAATACAGAGGTAACCCTGATTTATTCCATCACAAATATCTACAAAGATCTCTTTAAATTTCTTAAACTTCTAGCAGGACACAATAGGCAAAATAACACACAAGTAAACCACTTAAGTTGGCGAAATGTCGAATCCTTGTGATAGATCAAATCTGCCGGACCAGAACGATTAAAAAAGGTTCACTATCCTGCAAATGGCATCATGACAGCCCACAATGTTACTTTGAAAGATCCTTTGATCACCCCTGGATCCGCGTTTATAACTGGTGTTTTCAGCCTAAAAACATTAATTAAATAAACAAGACGAACACTTTGGTTGGTTTATGGGGGTATCAATATTTTTTGAAATTCGGTTTTTTAATATATTTTGACAATTTTATCATATTAAACAAATATTTTTCTGAAAAGAATGAAAATGGCCCCGAGAGAAGCCGACCTTTAGCAGATCTTCAAATATATTTGTTTTTATGACAACAGAATCAGGTGTTTTGGCAAACTTCGCCTGGATAAACTTTGACTTTTATGTACGTTCAGTCTACGACAAAAATTCCCCTCCCAATGAAAACAACCTTTGTCAAGTCCCTACCCCAAGACGAATCGGTGTGTAACACTTTTATGGGGTAAATTATGGTGTAACGGGAAAAATTCTAGGTCGATTAGAAAATCGCTTCTCCTGAAAAAGTTTTTTCAGCACTTTTTCATATTTAGGTACAATTTTCTTCAACGCTATCAATGACACGATCTTTTTTCATTTTACAGAGCAATACTAGGCTAATAATCGTAATGGATAATTTACTTTTAAAACGTCTAGTAACGAAGAAATTAATTAGTTTATTTAAAAAAAGAAGCAAAATTTGATAAACCATCTTTATATTATTGTCCTAAATGAACTATTCACTATTTTTAACGATTTCGAGAAAACAACATAAAAAGGCAACTTTTAGGCTTCTCTTTGAACAACTAAATGAATCTGAGTAATTGTTGAAATACGGCGTTAAAATTTAATCCTTGGACAGGAAGTAAAAACTCACCTGAAAAGAAAATTATTATTATTAATTATTTTATTTAAGCCAATTAAAATTAAAATGCGTCCAGTACAAGAAGAGAAAAATCTAGGGAGGAAAGAGCGAAAAAAGACGCTACCCCCTTACGTCTTAACGCATACCAAGAGGATTCAGCGATCAGTGAAAATAATTTGTAAATTTTAACCTAAGCCAGAAGTTACAACGTCGTAGGATTGATGGGCCCCGATGAAGGACGAAAAAATAATTATAATTAATTTTAATTAAATGGCTATGATTGTATCTAAATGATGACTATCTAAATTTTGTACAATGTAGCGAGCGAGAGAAAAAAACAACAACACATTTATATGTTAATATGAAATTGCACCTATTTGTATAAATAATATTTAGAAGCAAATTAACATCACGCCAAATATTTTTATAACATTTTTTTTATGAGGAGACACTCAAATTTTTTAATTTGATCACTTAGTGTAGATTTTTTACCCGGCCCAACTTCACGTAAAAGGTTTCGGAAGCAATCAGGCAAGGATTGAAACATCGAAGTGGATGTTTTTCAAACGAGCTTGAATTAGTCACAGAGATAACATCACTGTTTTGCGATACCCTCCATATACATTAACGGGAACAGACCTTAATTTCTCGCTAGATTGCCAATAATATTCTGTTACCGGTCTTTTCTAATGTGTTATTTACATATTGCATTGCAAAAAAAATTAAGAAAAGTTCGTACGGGTGTTGTGCCACCCGGTAAACAAGTATGTCCCACCTCTTCAAATGTTTTTGAACATCTTGAATTGCTTCAGATTCAACGAATAATAAAACAGGACTAACATTTTGATAAAGTTATGTAAAAAAAACACATTAAATTTCGATGATTTTTCAAAAAACTAAAAAAAAAATGTAAGAGAATGTGAGAGATACTGGGGGGGGGAGAGAGAGAGAGAGAGAGAAAGAGAGAGAGAGAGAGAGAGAGAGAGAGAGAGAGAGAGAGAGAGAGATCATATTCCCAGAGAGAAATCGGGAAATCTTCAGTTCACGTTTGTTATCGGTGCATGCGGCATGTGCATTCAAACCACTATAATTAGAAATGGGAGAGTTTAAATTAAAACCACAATGTGAATTGAGATATTGACTGGTGGTGGGATGTATAACAATGATCCTCTCACTTCCTACAAATCCTACCGTAAAATTGTTAAATTGAGCAATATAATATATACAGTAGGATGTGATCGGTTTTGTAGAAAATGTACATTCAAATATACATGATATACACTCATAAAATGCAGGTTTGTAACCCCATTAGGGAGGAAAATCAGTTATCGCCATTTCATATCAAATCTTTTTCGGTCTTGCAAAAGTAAAAATGTCATATATACTTAGATATCCATTGACGCTTGTCTCTTTTAAATTTTCCAAACGAACGCTCCTTGTTTTAATAATTTAAAACGACGAGCATTTCTTGTTTGGAATGAATAATTAGGACAGCTCAATGTCCAACTACCTAGGTAACACGATAAGGGTCAAATATATTTACAATACTAATGCATATTACGATTAATTACAAAGCGATGCGCTATACCGGTATTCGAACCCAGGTCCACTAGAGTGGCAAATCTTCAGTGCTCTAACCACCGGGATCCCTGGTATTTGACGTATGGGACAATATTTAGATGTGGGAGGTATTCATTTTTATAATGAATATTGATATACCATATATGGGAGACCGTGGTGGCCGAGTGGTTAAGGTGCCCGCCTTGTGTTTACTAGTGGTTCTGGGTTTAAACTTTTAATTGATAACGGTATGAAAAATGTATGGTAAAAGTGGTTCGTTCACGGTCGGTTTGCCACAACCCCTCAACGAGAGAAATGCTCTATGGTTTAAAGCCTTCAAACTCGGTGTTCGCTTTCTTTGGAAATATCCAGTATACTCACCGCATTTATTAACGATGAATTAGTTAATTTCGCATGAAAGTTAAGACTTATTGTTTTATTTGTTTGGGAGAAGATGATTCTCAACTGTTCGTTTCGAAATTAATTTAGACCCTTGGGTTAAAATATAACCTTTATTTCTATAACTGTTCCTTTTCGAAAAAAGTGGGTGACGCGTTGAAATAGATAATGCGGTTTGTGAAAATCGATGATTGTGCATCATATACAAACTTTACTCGCGACATACAAATATCTATTATCATGTAGAGAGCATACATTGTTTATAAATAATGAACAAAGAGACTGGTGATATTACAAAATTATTACAAACATGTCATCTTTATTCCAATTTTATCATTAGAAAAAATGCAATTTATATACCAGCAGTTTGTACAAATTGTGTCTAGCCAAGTGCACTGTATGCCAAATGAAAATACGGCGACTGACGGGAGATAGGATTAGCTTTAGATAAGCGATTCGCAATTACTTCCTAACATAGGCGAATTCTCCGGATTGGCCATTAACGGATTTGCCCTTCCGGCCGTTAGTTGTATCCATTGTGTAAGCTGCGCCTTGCCATTGTGGACGACGGTGCCTATAAATGATTGAGAATTAAGTGAACAAGTCCATTCACACTTGTTATCCGATCAAGTTGAAAGACCATCAAGCTCCGCTTATTTTCAGTACGTCACGATCGAAAATATAAGAAAACACACGACAATAATGTCAGATTCAATAATCATTTTTAATAATACACACAGAATATATAAATGGAATGTAGGATGTGCAATTTAAAAAAAAGTTAGGAAAACATTGAAAATACGCACGTGGTAGGATTATAATATCTATTTTGCATATGAACATGAATAGCTGCACAGAAAGTTCTCTCCATAGTTCAACCTCGGCTTGACATCAAAACAAACAGTCCTAATGATCAATAATCGAACAAACGCCTACACAACAATTCAACCGAGTGTAACCAACATTTACACACGATAACAATGTTTTTAAAATTGATTATTGTTTTCTACAGACCGGTTTTTAATATACTTTTCATTATTTTAGATGAGTTACTGTAAAGAATTTGATAACGCTGAATATCGAGAATAAACTTCTTGAAGCGAAAAAGTAGCTCATTAAAACATAGGGAATCATTATTGATAATAAATAGTTTATCTTGAATCGAGGATATATGAAAATACGTATCTATTTATATTGAGAATGATAATCAAGTTATTTTTCTCAAAAAGATTAATGAATTTCAATTATAAAGGGTTTTTGCGAGTGAAACGCAGTGTGCCGTGGGCCGCAGGACTTCGCCTACGCGGTCAACGGAACTTTCCCAGCGACCCACTTCCAGGTTTTCCAGAGAGGCTGTGTGGTATTGGAATCTTAAAACTTTTAGAGAGGATAAAAAAATTATATATTTACACGCATTAATTTATAACATGAGCAATAGAGCATTCTGAGACAACAAGTGTTAAAACAAGTCAGATTTAGCCCGATACGTCTCGTCATAGGCTAAACACGCAATGTTTATAAGTAAAATAGATAAAACCTAGAAATACTCACTCTTCAAGAGGCTGTCGGGCTTCTTGCAGGAAGTGATCCTGAAAAAACAAAAACATTATCATTATGACGTAGCAAAACAGGAAAACAACAAATATATGTATTAGACATAGATAATTCATTTTGTTTTTGGAAATGGTATTTATTTGCGCCTTTACGCACTCGCCAAACATGTAGGACGGTCGAAAATGTCAACAACTCAATACTTTATTCATTATTATACCATTGAGTTGTCCGGAAAATAATACTGGTGTTCATGTTTACTTTCGATTACCCCCCCCCCCCCCAATTATGCTTACGTTTGATAGATTATGTTTGTACGAATGTCAACACTTTTTAATCTTCTTCCAACCAAAAATGTTTGTTTAGCCAAGTAGCATTTCGTTACATCGGAATAATTCAATCTTTACAACGATGTCAACGTGTGATTTCGTTTTACGTGTTTAAAACTAGGTCTGTTTTGCGAGATTTAGTTGAAAAAATCCTAGAACAACTGTTAGAGAACTTGTAGAGTACCTTTCAGTTAGCAAATCGACCGTTGCTAACCACCTATAAGACAATTGGAAACATGTAAAGGCTCGAATTGGGTTCTTCGCACCTTAAACGGCCGAATAAATTTTTATGAAATTTACCTAAGATTTCTTTGCCGAAAACGAAACGAGCCTTTTCTCCATCGAATTGTCACTTGTGACGAAAAGTGGATTCCCTACGATAACAGCCATGGGAGAAAAGGAGAACCAACACCACCTTTTTCGAAGCCCCCAAATCATAAAAAAGGTGATGAAGACTGGAGGGCTTTATTTGTGCTGGAATTGGAGCAGAAATCAATGCCGAAATGTATTGCTTTCAAATTGAAGCACTGAACCAGAAATTGGACCACTTGGTTCATTGGAAAACATCGAGTCCGTTACCCGACAAAGTCCAGCTCCAGGTCTCATATGTGACAACACGAAAACTTGAATCTTGGTTATGAGGTTCTGCCTGAACTGTTCACAACATAAACAATTTAGAGATCGAAAGTCGTTTGAACGTGCGTTTACAGAATTTGTTAATAAAGATCCAAGATTCGATTCATAGGGTATAGAGAAGTTGCCATCACAGTGGAAGGAAATAAAAAAATGTTTATGTACAAACACATTAAAAACAATGTTTTCTCAAAATAATAGAAAAACATGACTAGATGGATCGTCGGTATAGTCGAATTTACTCTTTATATAATATAAAACATTTATGCTAATTAATTAATTACGTAATTTAGGCCTTTAATTAATTGGTCAATTATGTCCACCAAGGAAATTTGGGTTAATAAAATATTATATAAAGCTGTGTTGAATGTATAAATAAATAGTACATTTCATACAATAATGTAATTTAAGCCAAACGGAAATAATGTAATAAATAATTGTTCTGTTAGCTAATAAATGTAATATACATCTTATTCCATAGTCGAAGGAGTTTTTACGATAACTGGACAACATTAAATCAGGACCATTCAAATACTGAAACATTTTTTCGCCAAAGATATTCAATTTTCCAAAACATTTAAATCTAATTTCACTAACAAGGTGTCGACCAAGTTGTTAGGCCACGGTTTGAATCAAATTTTTGGTGATCTTCCAAAATATCAAACATTGCTAATAGGCCCTAGTTTCCCCCTATTAAATTTTGAAAATTCAGATTTTCCATTGTTTAGAATTTTTATCCGTTCTACGTGTTATAATCAACAATATGAATAGATCATTTTACTCCTGGTGTGAGGTACATGAAATTCTAGTATTAAAAAAACTTTACCGTATCGGCAATTTTTTTTAGAACAGATCCTGTAATTATAACAATATTGTGTTTTAATTAAGGCACGATTAAGTTATACAAAAGATACTAAAGAGAAGATATATTCAGGGAGATCGTTTTATAATGATTGATGTTCAGATGGAAATATTGCTGAGGGAAACCGACAAAAATGCTTGAATTATTGTTAGAACGATTTTTTTTTACAGTTGTTGCGGATTAACAAACGTCCTTCAATTATATAGAGGCTGATTGATAATTAAATGTCGACGACATCGATGCATTAAACCAATTTATATTTTTTCCTATTTATATTGGACAATATGTTTCAAGTTATCTTTTTCATTGTTACAAATCCTTAATATAAAAAAACTCAAGTGAATGTTAAGATTTAGAGAGAATTAAGTGTTAATTAAGATTAAGAATGTTACGTTATCTTCGTAAAGAATGCTATTTTGAAGCCAATTTATTTAAATATTATAGATATTCATATTGTTTATGATATAGTCCTCGGTCAATAAACTCAATATCAAGACCAATATCAAAACAGACTAGTTAGAATCAATTTAAACAATTTTTATTGGATTCTACTTATATACATGATTCCTTCTATACGATTAAACGACCCTTGCAAGATTGAATAACATCTAACATCGAGAACAAAGTGAAGGATATTCAGAAAGATGCATTCGTTCGACATTAGAACGGAACCTTCTTATAATCGAAGCAGAAAACTTATCTCCAGAAGTAACCAAGCTAATTTCTCCATGGATAAAATCAAGAAGAATCAACAGCCCTTGCAAGTAACTCCATAACAAAGACATGAACGTCATAATACAGGAAAGGAAGACGTTAAGAACCGGAAAATAAAACAAAGGAAATTAGAACATCGCATATATTATTCCTAAATGCAGAAAGTATAAAGGAATAAGAAATATCTATCGGCATTATTATTTCACAGATTCAGCATACCTACAGCTGATATTATTTTCTAGTCATAAATAGATTATTGGTCTAGGAACAGCAATAAAAATTATATATATTTATCAATCATCAAAAAAAATTATTCTGTCAACATTATAATCAATGCCATGCTACATGCTTGTAGTTCGTGCATATATATTGCTCATATGTTTATTTTGAATTCTTTGTTTATAGTCGTTATTTTGTATGAATACATATTTACCAGTTCGATAACTTTGTTCTTTTTAAAATTTATTTAATTCCACAGCGAAATTCTTGAAGGACTACTAGATGATACAAATAATGCATAAAGAAATCTTAAAATTTACGTATTTAGCCGAAGGTCGTGGGTTCGAATGCCGCTCGTGACGCTGACTTTTTTTATCTCAACCAAAACCTTAGACAGAATAATTAATTGATTGAAAGAAGTAACTCAATTACCTAACTACGAAAACGTAAATGGATTAATATTGAAAAAAGAAAAAAGAAGTATCACTTTACGGAACAGCTCCCTGTGGCCGCTTCATAAGTCGTTGAGAATCCAATCCGATTACACATTTGCAAATGGCAAAAAGAAGGAAAATTCATATGGTTGTAGGTTGAGATGGAGAGTTGGTGTCCGAGAGGATCGAAGTCCACGATAAAAGAAGTGGTAAAATAGCGGCGCATTTGGGCGAAGGTCATGGTTTCGATTCTCGCTCGTAACACTGACTTTTTTCTGTACCAAAACCATAGAAAGAATAATTGATTGAAAAAAGTAACTTAGTCAATTGACTACGAAAACGTAAATGTCTGCAAATTTATGTTTACTTCATTCTATACCAACAGCTCTTATGTTTTCTATAGCATGACATTATTCAATCGTTAAACTTTGTAGATCTCTCTAAGCCATCATCAAACCACAATAACGTTGGCTATAAACATAATTTTATTTGGAAAACGTTAAAGGTGAATAATGGTTTGTTGGAGGGGTAGATCAACCATTTGAATAACTGAGCGAGGATTTATTCTTCTTCATGACCCTTACCGTTATGGAATAGAAAGGGGTTCAAATGTGTCATATCGTGTTATTCCATTTGAATCTTTCAACATTAACGCTTAGCATCTGGCTCATGCTAACGGCGACATGCTTTTTAATTGGAGAAAGCACCGATTTAGATGGTTCTTAACGGCGAAAAGATAAGTCCAGGAAGCCCTGCGGTTCGGCCCAAGCGCAAAATGCGGTCTGCGAAACTTGGTAGCCTCTTGCGTCACAGACCTCAGAAAGATTTTTTCACTTGCATAACAGCCTCGGCGAGGAGTCAATTTACGACTAATAGGCTCGGCCCTCAGGAAGAATTATACATAAAACTTTCGGTTTAAAAAATATACCTTCAACTGAAAAAAATTTGACGTTAATACTACCTACTACTAACCTCTATTACAGAATACAAATCATAGGTCAATTACTTCAAGATCGGGGCCAATAGTTCATGATAGATAGTTGACCTGCTATTTAATAACTCCAGTTTATCAATCCTAAATATTTCAATTGTTTACTTTCTCGGTTGTTCTTTATACAGTTCTTCATGTAAAAGGCTAAAAGCCAAAATGAAACAGTTATCGCCGAGTCAGCCAAATATAAGTATCTTTTCAAGGAGGATGATTCCATTTTTATTAGATAAAAAAGCCAGTGTCACGAGCGGGATTCGAACTCACGATTTTCGGCCAAATACGTCGCTACTCTACCACTTGAGCTATCGTGACTTCGACTTCTCGGACACTAACTTCCCATCTCAACGTACAACACCCTTCGAACCTTCCCTCCTCTTATATATTGCCATTTGAATGCAAGAGAATCCAACCCGATTACACGGCATTTGAAAATGTGAGTTCGAATCCTGTTCGTGGCACTGACTTTTTTTATCTCAACCAAGACCTTACATGGAAAGAATAATTAATTATTAAGATTATCCTCAAAAATAGCCAATATTCGTTAATATAAATTAATAATATAAACTTCCATTATTTATATTTTTTATTGTATTTATTTTCTTTGTCAATCAAGTGAAATTATTTTGTTTAAAATAAAACAACCTGTGGTTAAGCGAATTATGTTTTGTTCTTGCTAGAAATCACGTTTTATAAAAACGCTCTCACCACAAATTGTTCTAACCTTGATCACGATTATTTAACATTTAAATTTTTCTTTTTGTTTGACTTAATTTTGTTATGTACCTTATAAATATGCAAACTTGGTATCACATCATTATTTATAGTTACACAATTCTTTTATATGATACATTGTAATGATGGAGTAAGGAAATCAATTCAATAATCGACAAGGATGGTTTTCTCGAAAGTGGTCTTTTCGTTTAGGAACTTTAATGCTCATCATCAGACTATGATGAGTTATCTATAAATGATTGTTTCATTTCATTCATGCAGACCTTTGACGTTTATCAAAGCTGGGCATTTTCAGCCAATATGGAAAGCCAGTATGGAATCTCAACGTGTGCTAAATAGGGCTCTTCAGTTTTGAATGTTTATCATGCAAACCACATGCCCAGAAATAGAACCCTAGATAATGTTTTTGTGATCTTAGATCGTAGATTCATATTTTCAAATGAATCAAAAACCTATCTTTCGGATCATAAATATATTTAGAATTGACTAAACCTTCCAATAAACCGTAAATAGAATTGAATACCTATTACAATAAAGGGATTTCACCTATTGAAAAATTCTTTACTAGGGAAAAAATAAGGGAAATCATCAGGAAAAAATATTTAAAAAAGTGAGATTATTTCATAGACTATATAATATAAAAATGCATTATGTATTTTTCAAAAAGAAAATACGTGTAAAACCATTTTATAATAGTTCGTTCCATGATGAGCGTTTTACAATAAAAACATTACATTTATTAGGCGACCTAAATAAATCTAGTGAGATTATATTATGAATAAAAGAAAGACAAAATTCAGAAAAAACTAATTAAAATGCAATACTAATATCAAAATTCAAAGAGAAACCTAATAACATACAAAAAGCCATATGGAATTTAAACAATAAACGTTGTGATATATACAAAACAAATAAAAAAAGATACTTGTTAAATTTAGAAAGTTTTTATAAATACTGCCGTAACCTAAACTAGTGGATTGTAAAGAAAATTTTCTTAATAGAGTTGGAAATGTAAGTTATATTTAAAAACGTTGGAATATAAAAGTCGAAAAACTTATTAACTGCCTGAAAAATTTAAATAGCAAGGAAATGTAATGGCCTAATGTAAATGTTGTTCAGTTCATCTGTAATAATATTGTGATGTCACTTGCATATTTAATATGTGAAACATTATAGTATAGCGTACTTTCAACATGCCTAAAAATAGCACTAATTTGTCCATTACCCGAAGCGGGTGATCGTACTGCAAAACTGTATCACAACAATTAAAAAAATTAAACTACGAAATTGAAAATTTCGAGACCTATGAGATGTTACGATACAAAAAACAACTGATAAACATCTCGTGTAATTTCAAATATTGTTTACTACATCATGAAGAGCTTTGAGGAAAATGAAAGCCATGATATCTCTAGATCCAAGCGAATCTTTGAATCTGTATCACATACTTTATTACTTTTAGAAAAACTCAACTAATAATTTCAACCCAAATTGAAAAGGGTTACAGCTTATCTGTATGATAGATGACGAACAGAGATAACGTAAATAAAATGTCATAGATTTTTTTTTGCTTCATCTTTAAGATACTTAACCAATTTAAAAGTGTCATAGTTAAAATGTATGGAAAATGGTATTCCAAAAGAATGAGTCTTGGGCCAATCTTGTACGTTATCTTTACTAATGACCTGTACAACCATTTTAATAAAGTCAATAAACCGCTTTTGCGGATGACTCATCCAACGGGAAAAAAGGAAGGGACTTAAAATAAGTTCTACAACAAAACAGAGACCTGCAGTCTTGTTTTGATGGTTGGTTTGCGTCAAATGGCTCATGTCAAACGATAAAAAATTTTCTGTGTGAAAAGGATTTCTGAAATACTAGACAATCCAATAAGTTGTAAATTACCCACACTCGAATTGGAATTTCATTGCTAAAACGTATGTAAAAACAGAATACCTGTATTTGTTTATGTAGGAAGTATGTAAATAGAGTCTGTACATATTGTAAAACAAGCAAATCAGTCACTACTTGAATGTGACATAAAATATGTGTATTAGTATAGGGAGGGGGACAATCCTCCCATTCACTGATAGTCTTTAAAAGCCTAAAAATATGTAGAACAATAAAAATCATTGATAAATTAGGAATTTAGCATATTTAAATGTCTGTAAAATTATCTTTAAATTTTCAAAGGCTTTGACAGTGTCTTGTTTATTGTAGAATGTTTAAAATTTATCCAAGTAATTTTCAAATCAGGCTTTGCACCAATATGAAACAATACTAAATTGTATACCTTCCAATTGATTTTAAATGTCTCGATGCAGGTCAACATATACTAGAATTTTGCTATTAATATCTACCTCATTGTATTCAGCGGAAAACGTACAATTCATTTCTGTAGAATATTAGAAACATTTTATTAACACATGTCTTTTACGACATCGAATAATTATTTCATTTTAAATGTAAAACAAAATTAAATGTAATTCTACAATGTTATACCGCATGGTGTTCAACAAAAAATACGTAAATAAACAAAAATTGAGCTACTGTCTAGAATGAATGATCCACTGGAGCGAGGTTTGGGTAGTTGAAGGCAGTTTTGCCATAGAAAGTACTTTTGCTAACATTCACTATTTTGGGCCCGAGAATAAAAATTAATCTTAGTTGAGCATAATAAAGCACGTAGGTTCTGAAAGTAAAGTTTCACAAAAGCTGAAACATGGGCTGGAAGTAATTCGGAAGGAACTGATCAGTGATTTTTGAGGTATGAATGAAAAGTTTGCATTCCATTTCTGTTACTTTGCGACTATTAAGATGAGGAAATAAATAATCTTTTCAAACACATCTTATTATGGATTCACCCAAATCAGGATGGATACCATCAAAAAATTGTCAAATATTGCAATGAATCGAGAGTGTCAGTTTACAAGTAGGAAATTTTCATGTACAACAGCATGTTTCCTGCCGCAATTACACCATCAATAGTCACAGCTGCTCAGAAAGCATAAGATATCTTCAACTTCGATCTTTCCTTCCTTCTTACCGGACGTTTTTAAACTATCTCTAGGCACTATTTGATACAGCATATTCACTCTCTACTTCGCATATCCCACGTGCGTTATCAGAGGGTAGACTTTTGTAAATACTTCCTGACATAGATTATACCTTGAAAATTGTTATTTATTTATTGCAAATTCAATCGAGTTATGTTTTTATATGAATAGTAGAAAAAACAGAAAGTGAGCTTTAAAGTTTGAGTTTCCGTTTATTTCGACATAACCATCAGTTAATAGTTGGCTAAAATTTTATTCTTGTTAAATTAAATCGAAAATGTAACGCTTAACTTTCGTTTGAAAGGATTTTTTCACTAATTCGGCCTGATTTCAAGTGAAATGCTGTTATAATCATAAAATGATTGTCTGATAATAAAAAATAGTAACGATAGTAATAATAATACAATTTGGCTTATTGATGGTTAGCATTTTAGTTTTAATTTTCTATTCTCGATCCTTTCTATTTAATATACATATATAATTTATGCTTTAGCTCGTCTTGCAAATTGGTGAGTGAGATCTTTTACTTGGCCGATTATTTATTTTTATTCTTAGTTTCTTCATTTAAATGTTTTTCCAGAAGGATGAACTTTTCTCGGTCGTAAATGCTACCCGCACGGGGAGTTGCATCACCGGTCACTTTCCCGACCAAATATCGGCTGCCGGACAGACGAGGGAAAAAACTCAAAAGGGAAAGTTTCTCATTTTTCACGGAATGATGGACCCGCTTTTCCACCATGGATGTTCACCCTCTTATTTTTTTGTGCCTTTTTGTGTCAGATGACATCAATTCTTCGCGTGGGGTCGAAATCGGTTCAGTCAGACAAAGGAACTGGAAGTTCACCTGGCTGAAGAAGAAAAAAAAACCTTGATTGTCGACTCTAAATTTTCGAATCCTTTATAGCCATGAAGTTTAGTCACAATAATATATTTAAAATACTTCATTTTGATGGTTTGTGATCATTTTGGCCTGCATATCCTCGCTTTTTCGCAAAGTCAAAACGTGTTTCGGCTTGTTGCCATCTTCAGTGCAGGGTCTGACCAATATGATCGAAAAAGACTAAACAATACATAAAACAAACCTCATAGCAATTACACGACAATTAAACACACCTATGTTAATGTATAAACAATAAGGAATGGCATTCAACACAGCACAAATGCACTCAAATCACATGAGAGAAAGTCGAGAAAAGAATGAGAATCCACTGTTAATCGCATTTAAAGGCTACTAATGGACAACAAATAACGCACAAAGAGAAATCACGCCTGAGGACAGATAAAAGGAGAATCACGACATTTCGTGAGATACTGCACATCCAACATCAACCATACTTTATTTTTCCCCTCTTAAGAAAGACACGTGACTTTTTAGAGGGTAATATCTATAATGTTTATTTATTATAGTATGTCTGGTTGAATTCAAAATGGAATTGTTTCTTGCCAATTCGGCCCGTCGTGACTTGGATCTTTCTCTGTAAATATCACCTACGAACACAGATCCCCCTGAGGGGTTAAAGGGTTAATAGAAGAAAATTATTTTTTTCCGTAGAAAGCGTCATTTCAAATTGCATATCTAGGAATTTAAAACTTTCCTCCAACAATTAATTTTTTTAAAGAAATATTTAAAAGATTATCACATAATGCATCCATATGAGCTTATTCACTTTTTTTATAAGGAGTAAAACACGAAAACAAATCATTCTCAAAAGCCTACCGGATAATTTTAAGATAGTTGATTGACTTCATCTTCTTCACACGCTATACTTGACTACACACATAATACGTAGGACGATGTTTGTGGAGTACTCGATATTCCTCCATCACTCTTTACAAATATTATATAATAAATCTAATGGCCGATGGGTTCTCAACCAACACTCCACCTCTCATACTACACTCAATGTGTTCTATCTCAGAATACTCAAGAAACAGAAAACGGGTCATATGCCGTTTCCTTAAAAATCGGCACAGGGGGCCAAACACCCGTTCATTTTATCAAGCCAAGGAATGGTATCGTTCAATAACGTAGGGCCTCTTGGGCGACCTTGCTTAATGGCCAGTACCGCGGTACAAAGTAAGTGTCCGTGTCAACCTCGCATGGCCTATTCTTAGCAAGGTGAGTATGCTCCCTCTATTTATAATAACTTGTTCCGGATGCCAACAGTTCAAAAGGATGTTGACTTGGAAGCAAAATGTTAAATTTCCATCAACTAAAAATGAAACCATGCTGCAACAATGAAAAACAGCACAGATGTTTGATGCAGGCCGAATTCGTAGAATTGAGATTGAAATCAACGGCTTGCCTCATCCTAGGATCACCACCACATCGAGCCATCCACCTCCCTCAACCATGGACTTTTTTCGCCAATTTTGTCAATAGATGTACTTTATTAATTATTTTACCAACGTTTTTCAGAATGAAACAATTGTGATTGTAATACCTAATAATTATGTGTAGTATAATACAACTAATTTTGGTGATAATGCCAGATAATGAAGTATCGTATACCAGAAATGTTGATAGTTGAATTGTAATAAAACAATGTGAACAATAAACCATGAATAAGATGTAAACTATAGCTATCGTCTGCACGCAAACTCACAAGTTCATTATTCCCTTGTTGACAATCAAATAAATAACAATAAAGTAACCACGAGAACCTGAGCAGACGAGGGATTGTCCTCACACGATTAAGGATTGGTCATACGCGGGTCATACGGGCACCTGCTTTTGGGCCAAAGCCCGTAGGGGCTCTTTAGGTAGAGAATGGTTGCACATAATGTGGTGTCATGCGTTGAGTCCATAGAGAGCGTGTAGGCACGCCGCCGAATTAAGAATCGTTTTCGGACAAGGTTCCGCTTTTTAGGAAAATCGGTTTTTTTATTGTATATAGCCGTCAAAATATAAGTTTTGTGTTTCTGTGTTTTGTATGAGTGAGTGTATTTATTAGAGTGAATAGGGAGAAGTTGATGGTGAAATAGCATTCCCATCATTCTTCGAGTGCGACAAATTTAGAACAAGTTTGCCAGCAGGCTAACAATACCTTATAATCATTTTTTGATGAAAGAACTGCAATTAAACAATAAATTCTTTGAATACGTTTTTTGAATGAATGTTTGGTGATCGTAGTGTTTGAAATCTTTGTTAAAATGTCAAGTGAAATTTTATTATTATTATTTTTTGTCCCCCTCCGCTGAAAGGACGAAGGTTTCATTGTTTCGCGTTCCAATATCGAAAACGGTGTAAAAAAGTGAAAGAAGACTAAGTTGGGTGGAAAGAGGTCAACAGTCGGCAAATCGTAATTTGTTATGGAGAAATTCGGCGTCAGGCGTAATTGCAGCGTAGCTCTAGGCTGGTGGGGCGTTGGTGGGGATCCGCTGGCGGAAGGTAAGCACAGTACAACGTTGGATATCAAAGTGGAAAGTGCTTAAGTTCTAAGTGATGAACGAGTAGACAAGGGGGAGATAAAAACAAAGAACAAAGCAGCGCATGTGAGCGTGACGAAAGTGAGTTTCGATCTAACAAATGAGAAGTGTTTTCTCCTCTTTAAAATCGACTAGAAAATATAAAACTAATAAAGCGATGAACCTATCTCGATCTATTAATAAAATCACAATAAAACTGTAATTTTCGAGGAAACAATTAAAGGTGGGTAAATTATACAGCTCTCCACCTGGCACTCGAGTTAAATGACCTCTTACTTTATCTAAGGGATAAATGATCGAACGGAAAGCTGTTTTTTTCTGGCGGTATAATTGCATAAACTTGTTTAATTTTTAATATCTCTTACACGCTTAATTAATTTTAAGAACAATTATCAACAAATTGTCAAATTCCTTAGTGCACCCTTTTGTTGACATTCAAATAATCGTCCGTCATTTCTCTAATTAAAATTTAACGATTGACAAAACCCGACAACATTAGACACAAAAAAGGTGATAATAAAAGGTGATATTACATATGTATCCTCTTAATTTTAATTATTAGTCGGTAGACGTTTCCAAAAAAACACTATTTCCAAAATCTTGGTATCTGGGCGGAAATTGATCTTAACTAAAAAAATGACAATTTGAACTATTGCCAATGTTTCTAAGGTTCGCCTGGATTCACTAATTATTAAATTAGTTCTCAGGCTTCATTATTTTAATTTATAGCATAGCCAATACGATACCTCACGTATCACCCAGTTGTCAATGGGATATATTTGCCTGTCTGTTTGTCTCTTTCACTTATTACAATTCGATAAAAAGAACAACAAATTACTAATGTAAGAGCCATGTTTATAATTGGGTTGAATAGCCAACAACGAGGGAAGAATTTAAAGTAAACAGATTTACCGTTCAAGAGAAAAACCGCATTCTGACAGGGCATAAGTATAGACTTACAGTTCGACGAAGAAAAACATTTCAGTCACAACGAAGTCCAACTTATACATGAAATTCAATTTAAGTCCTGCAAGATCCATTTAAAAAATGGTCATAGAGAAATCGGTCGTATGAAGCCATACATAATTAAGTATTTATTTCATTTTTTACATAATACTGATATATTGGAAAATTTTCAGGAAAAAAAAAGAAAAATGTAAGAGTAGGAATGTCAATTACATATAACAAATTCTCAAGGTACAGTTCATTTAATAAACAACATATAACGAACAAAATTTAAAAAATTGTGTAATTGCGGGTGCACAAGTGGCTGCGTATAAACAAATAACATGAAATTTCTAAAAGAAAATTGACCCATTTGAATTGTGGCATAAAGCATAAATTATTTTAAGATTATTTTGAAATAAGGCCGTATAATTGTTTGCATGAGTGTGCATATATAGTAAGTAGCAGGACGTAAGGGTGTGTGTGTGTCAGTATTTATGTGGGAGTGAAAGACGAAGGATACGAACATTGGAACCAACAACAACGAGAGATTGTACAGAAAAATAAGTGTATGTGTGTGTATGTGCGCGAGAGAAAGGGAGAGTGTTTTATATATATATATATATATATATATATATATATATATATATATATATATATATAGAGAGAGAGAGAGAGAGAGAGAGAGAGTGAGTGAGTGAATGAGAGAGAGAGGGGGGAGATATCTGTCTTTTAACATTACATTAAACTGAAGTAACGCTATTTCAAAATAAATAGGAATAATCCCTCTAGTCATAGCTGTATAAATATAATTGTTCATAAGAAAGCGTACATTTCAGCGTAACATTTGTCACACAGAAAAAAAAATCTAAAATACATTATAAACTATTAACCTCAACACTAAAACTTCGAATTATTTCACTATTTATTATCTAATCAACATTGAGAAAAGGAGGAAAATTTATTTTTCAATTCGCTTTATTCGTAATGACTAAGAGATAGCCCAAAGATTTAGAATAAACTATTTGTGTTCCTTCGCGACGGTATTATCGGTTTATACGACCCAAAGTAGTACACGTCGAAGATAACTCAATATTGATGACAAATTGGCCAAATGAAAAAAACACTACGTCAAAAAATAATTGTTTCTCCCTTTGAACGATTTCGCCGTTTCTCTTATTTCCCGTGTACATGATAATAAGGATAGCACCATTATCGAAAATACTAGGATGCGTGCTTATAAATAATTCCTACGCCCTTGGGCGTCCAAAATGCCAAACGGCTTTCACGTGAAAAGAAACAAAAACGGTTTAGCAATGGATTATTCTTTAGTTTCCCGTTCAGACCCCTGGATTGTCTTTAAACGTGTTTTACGCGTTTCTAGATGGGAATTGGGTCAGTCGCAGGCGGACGCGGCCTGTTTCGTCGCCAATTCGGTGAGAATCGCGGGCGACGTCAATCCGCCGTATCAAACCAGGCTTTACATGAACATAGAAACATGTTACGTCACTAGGCACAAGAGAGAAAAGCTGCCTTTTTTCGTTTCGTCTTATGGTTTGCAATTCATGTATTAAAAAAGTGCACAAAGGACAGAAATTACATCATTTCATACGTAACGCCTAAGTTGTAGAGTTATGCCGGATAACAATTTGTGAATCAATCTTTCCTATAATCCGATATATTTCAATTAGTTCGAAACCGGGGATAGTGTAAGTACATTATTAATTTATGGCAATTATAAATAATATTGACAAAATAAGTTGTTATTGTATATACCTTTGAAAAGAAAAATAGGCATAAAAATTAATGTATCGAGAGGATAAACTAATAGAACAGAGTGAGAGATAGTGCGAGGCAAAAGCAACGAGATAGAGAGAAAAAGGGAAGGAGGGAGGGAAGGAGGGAGGGAAGGAGGGAGGGAGAGAGAGTGAGTGAGTGAAAGCATAGGAAAGGGAGACTGACGAACAGGAAGGAATAGGAACAAATAGGTCAAGGGAATGCAGGGGAGAAAACAAGTGAGAAGACTGATAAAGAGGGAGGGCTTGACAAATTGATAGACACACAGGAAGTGATATATGTACTATGTATAGGAATATAGGGAAATACATAGATGGAGAAACGAGTGAGAAATATAATGAGCGTGTGAGAAGGGTGACAGAGAGATGTAGATAGAAAAAAGAAAACGAAAGTGAGAAGGATATACAGAGATGGTTATAGATAGACTTATAAGTAGAGAAAGAAAGATAGAAGAGGGTAGAAAGAGAGATTTAGATAGAGATGGAGGGAGAGAGAATAAAAGAATGAGTGAGAAGGGTGACAGAGAGAGCGAGAGAACGAGAAAGATGCAGCTTCTGCTCTGTCCAACAGTCACACCCGGATCTCGACCTTTTGGGACAATCTTCGGCGTTTGAAATACGGTCGAAACCAACGAAAATATTTAAAAAAAATTTCAAATCAAATTCAACAAAAGCGCAGGACTTGCGGCCTCACGTGATAGATATGACATATTCGTACTCTAAATGTTGGAAGCTTCAAGGATTCAGGGCACTTCAAAAGTACAATCAAATAAAAAATAGTAAAACCAGAGATTTTATTAAATATTCGCGAGATTTTCCTCAGATACAGATGTAGATTCTCTGTCTAGCAGTTAAAAATAACACACACAAATGTAGAACTTCGCAGAACTATTCCTAGTCACAACGGGAATTGAGGCGCATTTAACAGCTGATAAATGTATTTCGTTTTATAACAAAAAATCTAAAAATAAAACAGTAAATAACACAAAAATCCCAAATGAAACTGTGAAAATAAAACTAAGCTGGCAAATTACTCAATCTCCTCATTCGCATTTTCCCTAAGAGATTTCTGCATGTTTATATATTTGTTGTTGTTCCTCTGTGTAGCTAATTAAAATGTAAAAATAATAAGAAAACAAATGCTTCAGCTTCTATGCTAGTACAAAACCGTAGAAAATTTTAACGTATGAACAGACATAGCTTACACTTTAAGAAGTAACGGTACAGGGCAGTACTAGTAACCTTTGAACATCTTAATCGATTGATGTCTGCACACGAACAGCCTGTTCTCTTATCGAATAGTTACATAATGTGCCTTGGTACATTGGTCGTTCATCTGGAGAAATTTAAAAAATCTATGTCCCGATGCGTTTATCGACTGTCCATAGTATAAGAACGCCAAATTTTCTTTGTGCAATTCTTTTCGTAGAGAATAATTAGGGTTAAACATAACAAAATTACGACTATCACGTTTTTATTGTTCAACTTTCACCAATGAAGTCAATTTATCTCTTCCAACCGAATGAAATTATACACCTGGATTTCGAATTCACCTAACGAATAGACGTCAGAAATTTATTTAATTCTTCAATAAATTCTTTTAAAATAAAAAGAGATTTTCTTTCTTGTGATAAAACTGGGATGTAAGCGCAAATAACCTCCCGGCCACGTGATTCTCTATTATATTTTGTTGTAAATAGTTCGGTTTCTAAAAATTTGAAAGCCGTTTTCTGTGTAAATAATTCCAAAATTTATAAAAAAGCGTTGTGCAGTTTTTGGATGAAGAAAGTTTTCGCGATTTGGTTTGTGCAATTGGTACTTATGCAAGTGAGTAACTTCATTGTGGTATGCACTCAAAATAATATTTTAAATTTGTATAATTGTGCGCATAAACCTAGCATCGAAAGAAAACATTTCGCCTCGGTAAATTATTACTAATTAATTTGTTAAGCACAAACATTAACTTTTTTTAATGACTACAATTAGATATGCTTGAGATAAAAAAAAATTCGGTAGAACATGTAAAATAACCTCGATCCATACATTTTAACATCAGTCTGAACATTAAATGTCTCTGGAGATGAATGCTGCGAAGGATAGCTAGAATAGGCGGACCGAGATGATCGGAGACGATCACGCTACACGAACTTTGTTTATTAAAACATTATTTTGTCCAAGAATATCAGGCATAATGATAATTTGGTTGAGAAAATAAAAGATAACAACTGTATTGCCATTTGATGATCAGGCTGAAATTTCTCGTTTATGGCCAAGTAACAGATCAATTTTCTTAAATCGCGTCGGCAAATGACATCCGATTATTTTAAAGGAAGGTGGTCCGCATTTAAGCGCTCTGTTTGTCGCACCCCGTGACCTATAAACTCTATTCCTGGCCGAACAGCTAGAATAGACGCGTTAGAGATGATCTGGGTCAGTTTCTGGAGATAGAACCAAGGTTAGATACCGCCAAGCACCGGTGAGTTACGCAAAATAGAACAGTATAACCGACTTCCTATTATATAATCTGTACCAATACTAGGAAAACTTTCTTCATCGAGCTGTATCGAAGCCAAAATAAATCTTCGCGCACAATCATTCCCTTGATCCATCTCAGTTATGCAATTAGGATTTATGTGCTCGAGAAAAGGAATTAGCCATTACATGAATGCATTTTAAGAAACAACGAATTTGTCGTTGGACAAACTGCTAAGCAACGTTGGAAACTTGCCGTTATGTTCCTTTTCTAATTTAGAATCTTGTAATTTGGTCAAGGGCATTTTTCTTCAAGGCTTGGATGTTTTCCAGAGCCAGTCCTGGAGAACGTCAAGACAGTTTATCAATGAAAGTATTTAAATTGGATTTTGTTTTTTTCCAAGTGTGTTACAAAAATAAACAAAGTAAATAAAGTAATCAAAATTTTAAGTGCAACATCAATGAATATAAACACTTTGTCATGACTAGCTTGTCTCTTTTCGACAATCAGCAAGACCGTATTATAGCAACGGGTATTATAGCAGAAGCCATCTCAACCCCCGGAGTGCTTAACTTTGATGAAAGACCTAAATTAAATATTCTGTGTTTGGATTCAGGGACGCTGAGATGCGAACCCGAGCCCTTCCAGTGATGGGCCACCTTGCCTTGTGAACTCTGAAAGTTAAATTAAATGAGACACAAGTTTATAAGCAACATTATTTCCCAATGTGTATGTCCCAACATTTTTATTATTCAGTTCACACTGAACTTGATAAAGACGCACACGATCCAACCGAATTATTAAGTTTAAAAAACCTTTCTTAACCGGACTGAATAAATGTGAAAGTTGGGTTTAAATTTACTTTATTTATTTCATCTTCCTTTTCCTTTTTCATACTTGTATAGTTATTATATTAAATTCTTTGTTTTTTAATGAGTGTGTTCACTCTCAATTATATGTATATTTTCGTTAAAATAATGCGGAAGAGAAATGACGAAAAGCTAGCCTAAAGGTAGCGAGTACGAACGTACACTTTTTAAAACAAATAAGGATTTTAACATAATTTTCTTTTTAAATTACTTTTCTGTAATAAAGAATCACAAAACCACAAGAATATTTTAATTTGATATTTATTATACACAATGTAGCTAACCAACTTTCCTGTTTGTTTTCAGGCATTCTTGGATAACCAATTCCTGGATAAACCTTTAATTCCGGTAAGTTGCAAAAATGGTTTTTAAGGGTTAGGCTCAAGATTAGGGTCGTTGCAAGATAAACAGTTCGCGGCCTCAATTGAACGATACTGTACTATGATAAATAGTTGTCGATCGGAAATCGCCCTCTTAACGGCTAGACCGTTCGTTTCCGGGGTCGTCGCGCTTTTTCTCTAAAACGCTCTAAATCTCAGATAAGTCCGCGGATAGGTAAAAAGCGGGGCTAATCTCAAAATCACGTCACGATTTCATTCTTGTTTCACGTTTCAACACTCCACGTGGTACTCGATGTCATGACTACGGAACCGGAAAATGTTTCGAAACGGCTAAAAGTTGAATCCAGTGCCCTGCGGTTACGGGACGTTTAACCGTGGTGCCATTATAAAACAAAATTTCGATTAGTGTAAACCTCTACCTGGTCAATTGGGCTTAAAATTTTACCTTGATCATAAAGGAACAGAAAAAAAGGACAGAATACAAACAAAACCCTAAGTGGCATTCCTTGTTGGTCAACAAAGAAATTGCAGTAAATAAATTAAACAAAACGACAAAGAGATAGTGCACGTTATATGATAACTGGCATGGCTAACCCTCACCATCTTTAACACTTGAAGCCTAGAAAATCATAACCAAAAATCCATTAAGCAACTGAGAATTAGAAATTGAACAAAATGGCACAATTGTCAAAGCATAAAACTAATCAACCTCTTCAACTTGAGGATTTGAGTGGAATATCCATCAGCATATTTGTACATAATTCCCAGGGATTATTTGAATCTGTAGAAAATAATTGCTCTAGTATTCTAAATAGATTCTCGAACAGCTCATTAAACAGGGATTGCCCTAATCCAAGAAGAAAATAAAGATAATTTGATCTCGTTGTTGGACTTAAGGGCAGACTTTCGGATTGATAATCAACGATAATGAGAAATCGAATATCTGCATGCCAAAATCATAAATCTTTCACTGATAGAAGGAACAAGGGCCAGTTCTTTGGGAGACAAAGAGACCCCATGGAATGAGAAAGCGATGAAAATGCTCCGAGTACCTTACTTCAAGTTAAACAACAAATTAACAAAAAACAAATTTCAATCCTGTTAAAAAGAGTTGGATCGGCCTTCACTATAATGCTAGAAAAAAAAAGACCAGAAAACAACCTATTAAAAGAAGCCTTCATTTCAGTCTGAATGCTAAACAATGAAACTTGTGCTTTTGTTAAATATTATTCAGAAAATATAATGTCAAAGTGTTAAAGAGAAATCCGGAAAATTCATGTTCCAAGGGTCTATTGCAAAGACTGAAAGTAGGTTGGGCTTTTAAACGTTCCGTTAGCTTCCTTCGAGATAGGAGAGTAAGTAGTGATAGCGGGGTTCGGGTACAGTAGCGATGTATTCACTTTAGTTTATACCTAAATTTTCTTATCTCTGAAGTTATATGCACTTGAAGTTAAGAAAACCTTGGGCGATAAAGCTTGATTTTGGTTATGCGGAGAAAAAATAAGCGCGTTTACGTATCGCATCTTATAAATGCTTGAAAGAACCGAATCTAATTTCTTTAGTTTGAGTAAAAAATTTCAGGATCAGTAGCACAATACACCATAATAAGAAATAATCACTTAACAATACAAATATGTATTGTTTAAATATTAGGAGAATCAGAACTTAAAAGGCGATTATTAGATAATTTAATTAAACAAAATGATTAGGAAGTGTTGACAAATTTCTAATATCGGGTTTTTCAAATTCTTGAAAAAGAACATTTCTTTAAATAGAAATTATTATGGAGTAGTAAACTATCTTCTATATTGAAATAACCAAAAGTATCAATAAAATATCAAGGGCAATATCTTTTAATTTATCTTTTGGCTGCATGTTCATTCTTCTCTCTCTCTCTCTCTCTCTCTCTCTCTCTCTCTCTCTCTCTCT
>CM077105.1:1210006-1265323 GCA_039619505.1 Cimex hemipterus | reverse complement strand
CTCCCTCCCTCCCTCTTACTCGATTTACTTTCAACGTAGTTACGTGTATACAATTATTTAATAAATGATTTTTGTAAATTGATTTATAATGAAACCACTTTTTATCTTTTGAACAAATGTCAAATATTCGCTACACATTTGCAGTATTTATTTTCTTCTCTTAAACCTTGTCTACTTGACTTAGAGAGGCTTGACTATATTCCATGTAACATTTTTATCTTCCAATCTGCCATCAACATTCATCATCACAGTAAATTGGGAAATAAAATTGGTTTCTTAATGCTTAGATTAACCTAGGTTCAAATAGTCACACTTATTTAATAAGAGTAATCCCTTTTTCTATAATAAAAGAACCGTTTCATCTGAGAACGGAGACGCAGGTTAAGAGGGATTAACATTATGACAGTGCGTGTGATAAAAACGCGGAAAGTTATTATTTTACCGTTATATATCTTTCGAATGAGTCTGCTCGACAAGAAGGCAATTATTCAACCCTTATATTGAATTGAACACGTTTAATTACATTCGGAAATGACTGAAACTTACTGCGTGTTCGATTAAAAGTGTGATTAATTAATTCGTTTACTTTAAACGAGGGTACAGAAAAGAAAAACAATTCGACCTTGCTTCGAAGGTTAGCTACTCAGGCTATTGTCAGGTGACTAGTACAGAAAACTGACAATGTGCTTTACGCTGCATTTTTTAGTTTAATGATATTACTTACTATTTCTTAAAAGGTTCTAAATTAATCTTTATCAGTTTGACGAACTATATGATGTAGGAAAATGCCAAGAGTCGGATAAAATCAAGGTCTCTTGAATATAACTCACAAAACCTTGACATTTCTTATAATAAGCAATAAAAAAATTATATAACATAACTTTTACGATCCTATTAAAGCATGGTGCATAAATCATAATCCATAAAACGAAATATGCTAAGTAGTTGAATATCTCGGATTCAAGCGGTTCGGAATGATGCAACAGAACAAAATTATGTATTGCTGCCTGTTCAATTTAGAGCAATTGGGAGTGCCAGAATAGTTCAACCACCTTCTTTTTATATTCCGGCCTGTACTATTTTCTTTTTTAGATACGGATGTCTGCCAAAGGTGGTAACTTATAATTAAATTAACAATTATAAAGACTTGTTTATACCGTAGTTTCTGACTGAGTGGGGCCATCAGTGATTTAAAAAAAATATTACGATAAGCTTACACAATATTTCAGATTTCCTGATAATTAATAAAAACAGAAAGTTTTTGTTTTGTCCCGTCAATAAACAAACGTGTAGCCCCAAATGCGTATTTTCTTTCGCTTATCTGTTATCTAAACTGCCATGTGCTATGATATGAGAGATTGTAACTATTTGCTGTCTTTTTTGTAATACTCGTTGGTAAAGTAAATAATAATCTTGAGAAATTACCACTGTTTTCATGTGCAGATTAGATAAAGATTACTTCTCTTTAATCAAATATGTTGAATAACAAAAAATTCCTTAATTACTTTTGGTGGGTTTGGAGGTGTTTGTGTATGTTTTTTGTTAAAAGAAATATTTTTCATTACACATAATAATAAGAAGAAGATTGTGTTGTGTGTAGTGGTTCGTAGTTCAGTGTTTGTTTTCAATATTTCTAAACGAATGTTTATGCATAATTTTAAATACATTCAAAATAATGGGAACGCCAGTTTGAAAATGAAAACATTCAGTTCCTTCGTCCAAATATAAATTGTATATTTTTTGTGGACGTATGTTTATTTGTACATAAGCATTGAATGACTTTTCGCTGTGACCGGACCTTCAACTATTGTTATTGGTAATTCTTAAACAAGCACGAACTTTTCTAAAACTCGCATTATACCCTTATTTTTAACTTTATTTACCTTCATTTGCCTCATTTTCCCTCCAGAACCTATTAATTGGTTATACATATCTACAGTTATGAAAATGAAATATGCATAAAAACGTATACAATATTGTTGCAATTGTAGGAATTGTTTCTGGGCTCGACAAAAAATTTTATGTTCCATTTCACCTAGAATATTCCGGTTTTATGCAAAGAGAAAGTCATAATGGTGGAATGAAGCGTGATGGTGAGAAAGCCTACAACCGTTTTTGAGAAGATGAGATTTTAAATGTTATAATTATTATATTTGGGTTTGACGGAGACTTGTATTGCGAGAAACTTGTACAAAGTGAATACACTTTTTATATCTTCATACTGCCCATCCATCACTGAATTCAAAAATGGTTAAAAAAAAAGATTTTCCATTGGTGATCGTCTTGAAATCGTTCTAGCGAAATTTTATTTGTTTTGGTACGCTGCCAGGTCAAGTGATAGAAACCAGTATGTGCGGCGCAAATCTAGAAATAGTGGCCAACAGGAAGAAACTGGATTAACCAGGAATAAAAAATCGCCGTGCCTTTTCTGTCCAAATAAATAAAAACACAAAACCGCGATTGTTGACTGGTTGAAACGAAAACGGCGAGAGGCGGACGACGGAAGGACGAGCTCGTGTGCACACGTCCTTGGGCAGGATCCCGACTCTCCTGGCAACAAGACTGTTACACAACGGAGTCTATTTGGAACGGGTTTCGACGAGGAAAGGAAGTACATGAGGTTAATTAATACTTTTCGAAGAAATTCGCTAAACTTTCTATTAAAAAAGCTAATTTTAAAGCTGGACAATCGCAACATAAAAGGAAATTGAAACCATTTTGCTCTTTATACGTCACAATTTGTTGCTTGTCACAGGCTACACATAAATACAACTTAGCACCGATAAGAGAAAAGATGAACAGTTCCTACAGCAGTATCTCTTTATAAAAATATTAACATTAATCAACAAGAGCAAAGAACGTGAATGCAAATTCAAAAATAATATTATCTTCCAGTAATTAGGGGAAATGAGAGGCGCACCTTTTCAAAAAGATCTAACGCCTAGTTGGAAAATCGTTAAGGGCACTTGCATTCTCATGTCCTACCTAAGAACCTTCTCTTAACGTCAGGGGTGAATTGGTAAACTTGAATTATAAGCCATGGAAACAGGACCACAGAAAATTTTTCAGAAAACCAATTTCACTTTCTGGAGAAATGGAAAATATCAAAAGAATCGGGATATATTATCACGTAATCCGATATATTTGAAAATAAGTGAAGTAGCACGAAGAGAGAATTGCATTTAAAACGAACTGTAAAAATGTTTTTACTTGGCATTTACTGAAATAAAGAACTATTAAATATTTATCTATCTATAAAAAATATTTAAGTCATAAACAGTAAAAATATATTAATTTGAGCGATTAATTCTACGTAATATAACTGTGTGACTATTATTTCAACGTTTTGATATTTACAACTATTCCAAATATGTGCATACATTTAAGCCTTTTCTATTTTTAGTTAGAATTTTCCATTTGCTATTAAACTTTGTAAATTCAATTTCATATTTTATTATAGTGTATTTTTATTGACTGTCTCAAGGCTCCGACTCAATTGTTCAAGGTTCAAAATACACAGGAAATAATTTTTTAAAAATTGTAAAACCGATCAAATACATAGAAAACGGATAATAAGGTTTAAACGTAAATTGAAAAGTTCACATTAAAATAGAAAACGTAGAATATAAATGCAAAAGACGAAATTAAAATGTAAAAAGCTAAATAATAAATGGAAAAGTCGAAATTAAAATTTAAAAAATCATATATCAAATTGAAAAATTCGCATTAAAACGGAAAAAGTTTAGTTATAAATGGAAAAGGTAAATTAAAATGGAAAACCTTCGTTCTTAAAAAATTCGTAAAATTGTGCATCGATCATTCGAAGGATCCTGGTGCACTTGATACATGTGTTTTGCCTATGTTTGTGATCAAACAAATATGCTATTCATTTGCAAATTATTTACCACGTAGCATAGCAAATATTTGCCCGAGCCTAAACTCTCTGGGACCACTGTTCAGAAAAAAGTAAATAACTAAAAGTGAAAAAACACGTACTAGAGTTTCTAAGGGAAGATAAACTTCGTTGAATATTGGCGTTAGTAGGCGTTAACGAATCGTCAAATAGACCTACGAAACGAACGGGAAAGAGTTCCAATGTTTAAAAAACATCGCAACATTTCAGAATAAAAGGTTAATTTGTAAATATGACAACAGCAACAAACATTTAGCATAAAAGTGATCTAAATATACAAAAATAAAAGTATTACCTCGCTATTTCATCGTCCTCCGCGGAACCTTTCAGAACCGGCATTTCGTCTGGAAAAAAAAGTACATTTTATTAACTGGAAAAAGGCTAAAGTGGATTTTGAAATTCTCGTGCCACAAATTAGACACGATAACTCACGTTTTAAGAAATGAATTAATTACAATATTTGCATTTAATGAAATAATGATGTTGGGTCGGATGCGATTGTTTACTCTACGATATTCTTAAGTTGGAACTTTTTTATAGTTTAATGTGTCAGTGGAAGAAGTCCGTCTGAACGATTTCAAATGGATTTCCTGTTACATTCCTTTAGCGTATTGCATCGAAACATGCTATTTTAACCTGATTCTGACGGCATCGGATGCCGGAATATTTCAAGATTGTGTTCAAGAGGGATCGAGAGGGAGCTGGGATCTAAGGCAGTCGTAAATTCTAAACCCTTCAGATAGAACTTGAGAGATTTGCCTTTTTATCACCAGTACAACACAACGTGCTTGCGCTATGCTTAAACGGGAACGTACTTTATTAATCTGACTGGCGGTGGTATCGAGGTGAATGTAAAGAGCCAAACCGTAACCGATTCAGTGCATCCCTCTTTTATTCGTTTGAGGAACAATGTTGTATCCCCAGGGTTAGTTACATGGTACATAACCTTTATCCTTGAAAGCAAAACAGGTGTTGTCATTAACCGCCATTAAAAAAATTGAAGAAAAAGAAATTTATGTAACTTTTGAAAGAAATAATGCATATTGTTGCACACACAATGTCGAAAACTGGTACGAGCCCACATCGAATTCTAGGTTTATTGAAGCTGCCACGTTCTGCTGTTAACATAAATGTTGATGGTACCGATTTAGAAATTAGTTTAAAATTTAAAGGTATAACACATCGCATATCTTTAATCAATCAGCACAGGATGTAATTTCCTTCTTTCCTCTCTGTGCTAATATTCTACTTTTGATGGTACTTCACTTCACATTGTTGTCGGTAATACTCAACAATTTAACCATGGAGTAAATTTAGTTTTATTGTACAAAAAATAAAAAATTTAACTTACTAGGCGTCTAGCAAAATAAGACGGTTCATTTTATCAACAAACACCATGTACTAAAATTAGTCTAGCGAGTAAGAAGGTACAGACGGAACTGACGGAGCTTGATAATAAAACACATATAATATTTAAGAGCGTGATTTACACTCGGTTTAATAGCTAACTTGGAGTATGACGCTTCCATCTTTAACCGAACTGAATTGTTCATAGTAACTTGATCTAAATATATCTTAGATCATTATTTTTTAGATAAATTCTTCAACAGGTTACAAAACAAGCACACAGAGTAAGGGATGATACAATAAAACATTGGAAACTTAGGGTTGAAAACCAACTAGGGTCGGTTAGACCTGGTTTTAGCCGGCTAGAGATTATAGCGTTGGAAACTCTTAGGGCTTCAGGAGCAAATTCTTACTGATCCCCACATTAACCGATTACACCTGGGTGTACCTTTCATTCTTGCTTCTTCGATAACATACATACTGAACTAAATTAGATTTGATCTGATATTAAAAACGCACCAGTACTTGATGTTTACTGACGGATTGGAGTCCGGATTGAGTTCGAAATATGAAACTGTATGAAACACCAAACATAAATTGAGAAAAATGAAATGATGCCACATTTTTACGGCTGAATATGTACATACTGTACTACGACTGTACTAAAATTACAGTTGGTCTGAAATTAGAATATTTGTATGTAGTATATAAGTTACTATTCAACGTCTTCTGATTATGAAGGTACAGACAGAACTGGTGCTTCTTAACAACATGACTTTCCTTTTTGTGAAATTATGTGATATACCAAACAACCTAGAAACGTCAACTGCAGCAACAAATGGAAATTGGCATTTGCAGATCATCTTAGAAATATATCTAATATTTGACAACGTGATTTCCTGTAGGTTTGCTAGCTTACCTAGTTTATGAAGATACTTAACGTACAGCAGATAGAAAACGAGATGCCCATTTTCTAAATCCGAATGATATTGAACATGCACAATATCTAACGTGCTCTGAATGCAATTGATTCATCTAGTTCAAACTCTTCAACGTCTAACGACTATGAAGGTACTTGACAAGACAAGAAACAATAAAATCGGTTGTAAAAGTAAATAAATAAGCTTTCAATTAGTACACGATATGATTCCCTCTAAGTTTAATGATAGTGCTATGAGCATTAACATTAAATGATTCTCTAGTTTTGTTTCAAACGAATGTTATCGACTAAAATATTATAAAACTCAAGCTGACTTAATTTGGGTTAGCCATCTTACATATTTTAGAAACAGTAAGATATGCGCCACCTGGCATAGTTTAAGTAGTAGACTTTCCGAGTTTCTTAAATATTTTATAAATAATGCTGGGAATGTATTATTCTATATATATAACTTATATTAGCAGTCAACAGCGGAATTTTTTAAACTTTCTGTCAACGTATAATTTTTTTTAAGAAAGATTTTACGTAATTCATTGAAGAAGAATTTAAACACGGCAAACCGAGCGAGAATTGGCGGTCCAGAAGAACACTTGCATCTTTTTCGTGACGATGTATCATGAAAGGTGAAAACAGAGGACGAACGTCTTTCAGTTTAGTTCGAAAGAAGAAAGAAAAGTGAAAATCGATGTCAACCTGATCGAGCAGCAATTAGAGCATGGCCTGTGCCATGTAAAACCAAGAGACGAAACCATTCAGACGTTTCATATATATTTTAAATCTATAAATTTAATTAAATAAAATGGTTTAATGAAAAACGTTAACTTTTTACCTCTCATGTCCCGCTATCCGCTCGGCCGTAAACAACGACAGTAATAATATAAAATTATGCCGAAAGAAAGTAGATGATCGGTTGGAAACAAAGGTTCATACAGATTCTTAAATCATCGAACCGTGGGACTTATGTCAACAAATAATCATGCCAGAGCCAAAGTTTATGGGTTGTGTATAAAATAACATACACTATTTATAATACAATATAAAAGCCCATAGGTCGAATTAGATAAAAAAACATTTTTCCAATAACTCATTTAGCTATGTATTATTATTAGGTTGTGTATAAGAAATAAATAAAATTTTGACGCTTTAGGGTTAAAATATATCGTTTAATTATTACAACCAAATGAGTTTTTCTTTACATTATGGCCTTTTTATAATGTGAAACAACGATTGATTGGCAAACAATTATTTGATTGTTACCATAGATGAGTAGAAATAAGTAATAAAATCTGAAAAATATACATTTTTTTATGTTCCGTAAATAGAAGTTATGATTTAGTAATTACCATGGAGTACAATACGTCAAAAAATTGTAAAGCGTTAACCTTTTGTAGTGTGGATGAAAACGTAATACGAAAAGCAACCTTTTTTTTTTATCACAGTGGATAAGTTCAAAAAAATTTTACTTGTAACCACGGCCAATGTACAAAAAATTTAAAATATAAACTTACAGAAGTATGAAAGAAAAACTATGGAACATTTAAACCATGGTTTCATGGTTAAATAAAGACGGTTTTCTTGTTACTATCGATGCGTACAAAATTAATAGAAAAAAAATCCTGTGGAATATTTTTACTTTTTACAGTAGGCATCTAAGCGCGATAAAACACATCAATAATGTTTGAACTGGCCTGGTTGTCTTTTTGGGCTCGCCTACATTCGCGGGTTGTTTAGTGTTACTCATACGCGTTCGGTTATTGTGCCGTCTTCCATGAGAAACTGTCTCAGATGTTAGACTATCATATTTTACGAGGGTAGATGGGCCCAGTGCCGGCTCAACATGTGTTCACCGACAGACAGACCAACAACGACCATCAACATTAAAAATTGTTACGTGGTTGTTCATAGTTATAGTAAACGCTTTTTATGATTTGAAGAAATAGAACTTATCAACCAGGATTTCAGGTACCCCATGGATGGGGTTGAGATTTATTTGATGGCTAGAGAAAATGAACTTAAAATCACCTTTTACATAGAACTCATTAAATATTCATAAATGTTGTAACTAGATTAGCTAATCAGAACTTTCTAACGTAGATTGTACCGTGGGACATTTAACCTAATAGATTTTTAAATAAAGTTCGCACCTTGACACCCTTTTATGACTAATAATGTGGGTTAAAATACTGGGAAAAGTCATGATTTCCCATTTGGCGAGATTGTCCAAAAGTTAAAAGATGTTAGCAGACACATTCCCGTGATCTTTTCGAGGTAAGATACCATTACCAAAGGAATAGGAGATACGGTGTGAGCAGCGAGGGCGAACGGACGACTTTTTTTGTAACGCATGAAATTTTATGGAAAGCAAAGACATCAGTTTCTTTGCTACACGCGTTAAATTGTTTACAATGCAGGATATAAAAAATATACTTATTTGTATTAAAATTAGTGAACACCACACCATGTAGTAAAAGGTGACATTTAAGCGCTTATCGTGTAAGGCGTTCCGCATTATTTATTATTATAAACGAATTATTTACATTAGTAAATACTTTTTTTTTACAAGAAATGATTTTCTTTTAATTTCGACCCCTAATCTACAAATTCTTGTCATGTAAAAGACAATAATCTGAAGCAATTAGGCAGGGATGAAGCTGACCTTTATTGATATGCTTGACTTAAGTACTGAATTAATACCAGTATCACTTAATCTCAGACCTTGGTTTCGTAAAAAGAAACACTTTTATTGCGATTACGCCTTTCTTAATACATCCGCTGTGTCAGGACATTTTTGCAGAAAGTTTCAAAGTTTAAAGCAAAAATTCTTGTAATAGATGTTCTTAAGCGTGAACAAATGGCCGGTTAATTATTGATATCTTGTGTTACGCAATTTGTTATTTAAGAAAGTACTGCAAACAGAAAAGTTGAGAAAAGTACGGCGAAAATATTGTTATATTTGGATTGTTTTCATTTTTAAAGAATTGTTCCAAAACAGGCATAAAAAGGCAATTTTATTTCGGAATATTTAATAAGGAGTTGTTTTATTAGGTTTTGAAACTGTACGTTATTTGTGAGAAGCAACTAAAATTAGATATCGGATGATGCAAATCCCATCCGACATTTCATGCCAGCATCAAATTGAGATACAGGTTGACAACTTGATTACTTCCATTTACGATTCTTTTCAAAACGCTTTAAAGAAAAACTCTGTAATGTAAAAAAGCCACGGGCATTGAACACGAATCGTCATGAGCAGTCGTGTTGATAGGGAAAGGCTGTTGTTGAAGGATGGTTGGTAATTATTATGTTCATCATAGCCATGTTACATAAGCCCTCGGGTCACGGGTTTTAAAACTGATATTATTACATCAATGAGATTAACTTTATGTTATAAGTCTTCTTGACGCAAAATTTTCGTGAGGAATAAATCCCGAGTTGCGTAAGGAGCAAAATAACGTCAAATTCGACATCAGAAACAACAATTAAGCTGTAACTGCTCAGACTTTCAATTTAAGAAAATACTTTCAAGAATTTATATGTTTGTTTCTATTTTAAATCTTGAAAAAGAGCGATTTTCTTGGGCCATAGCCGTGTTCCAACATGGCAGAGCTAAGATTATAGTCATCAATGACCATCCATCTCGGCCCCTCCTAAAGTTGCTGAGTTTTCTCTTTTTAACACGGATGTTATAACTCCATGGACGTCCTACGAAGAGCACTTTTATATCCGTGAAGTGATGATTGTATGATCTACTTGTAGATGATGTGTTCATCATGATTTGATCAAAATTGCTCGTCTACGGATCGCCTGCCTACGCTGTTTGTCTATACTCACACGTTTCGGCACTGTCACCATCTTGTAATGCTAAGTCTGTACGCTTTTTCTCTCAACAGTGCACATTTATAGTCTGACCTAAGATTTAAATTATAAAGGGCCCCCCCTCATACCCTCAAAAGTTGTTCTGTTCTTAAATTCGTGTCGAGTTAAATTTAGTCGACCAAACTGCTGCAAATTAACAGGGTAAACTTCAGGGTAGTTTTAATTCACAATCATGGGTATCCGATAAAACACCTACCCACCATTTTTTATTCAACAATATCCACATTTGTAGGTGTTACACTGTGGATGAAAAAACTGGCAACTATTTTATCATCGAATGATAAGCAACTGGCATAACCTAAGATACCGGAAAGATCACGAAAAGCAAGTTGTAACCTTATATTACCTTCAATTTCGTTACAGAATAATCAAGTCGATGGAATAGGAACTTATAGAACCAACTTCCAGTTCTATTTGACCTAAAGTAGTAAGAGCAGGAAGTTTATGTACGAGATACAAATAAACTGAAAGTAAAGAAGAATGCTGATGGTGTCCTTCGTGAGTTGTGTGCCAATAGAAACTATTCAAAATTGGACCACTCTCGTCCAACTTCGCTTTTTCACTCATCCACTTTTTTATTCTGAATGTGAATCTGTATTAGTACGATTGTTGATCGTTACTATTTAATCAATTCCTAGATGAGACCGGCAAAACCAGCGAAATTCTGCGGACTACTGATTACGAATTTATTAAGGTCAACTCTGCACTCATGTATATACAGTCACACGTATAAAGACGAATATCACTTGTCACAGCCAGCTGTCGATTCAAGCTTTTGTATTCACATTTATTATAAATTACCGGCAGCTTTCGTGACTCACCCACCTCAGGTGTTGGCAGTCCAGGGTCTCGGATAACAGTCCAACCACCTAGATAGGGATCGGGAGGCTATCGTTAACAGCTAGCAGTTTCATCCTCGAACAAAATCAGGTAGAGTGGCAGAGTACTTCGTCACGTCATTTTATATACCTAATCTAATTGAAAGAGTTCTCAATATTCCACCATTGGCCTTCTCACAATAAACATTCACGCTAATCAATATATTCACTCTCCAAATAAACAAATATCGGAACAGGGGACCCTAATACTCGGTCTGAGGGTTATTACGGTCGGGTACACCGAAAATGGAAAATGATATTTAAAACTTTGTGCTATTTTACACTGTGTACCTGGGTAGTCGCACAATTACACTAACGATGGCGAAAAAGCGAATCGCGCCTGGGAGGCTAAAAGAGCGAGAATGAAAAGGCCAATAATGATCGGGAACGGCCAGACCAAGTTGGTTCATTGCCCCGCAAACCTCAAGGAGAAATCTCTTCTTTTGAACAAAGTCAATAAATGTTGTTTATGCATGATTATCACGCACACCTATTAAATTTTAAAAACCCGGTAGTAAATATTAACTCTATTATTTCTTTAAACTGTTACATACATTGGTCGTTAGAATTTAAAAAACATCCGCCAATCATAGAGAAGTTCTGTTAATTTTAATTTAAGTCCTTAAGAGTAACGTCGTTCCGGCTGGATGGGTATGTTAGCTTCTCTATATATTCTATTGACGCAAATTAATACTACGGAAATATAAGGGCCTCAAGAATAGGAAATATCCATGATCGATGTGGCGCCTAAACAACTATCCCTTTGTTACCTCAAATCGTCAAGGATACGCAGTTGGAAATGAAATTGTAATGGCGTGTCGTGTACGACCGCAAGGTCTTAACATCTTTAGAAAAAGGAAAAAGCCTTAAACTACGCGCCAATCTAATATTTCTAATATTATTAATATTAATAATAAAACATATTTTAATAGATACTTCAAAATCAACTGGATTTTTACTATCAACGCAAACAAAATATATTAAAAAATATTTTTATTTTAATTATTTCCGTATGCTTTCGCACAATTATCGGCAAATCGTTTTACAAAGTGTGTAGCGTGGAAGATTCGAGTACAAAAACGTGATTCGCTACGAAAAGCGATTTTCAAGTTCAGTGAATTGTTCAGAAAAATTCAAGAGTTCCCTGTTCAAATTTCTTCGTGTATCGCCCAGAGGTTTCACTTTTGATTATGGAATACCTAAATAGTAAAAAAAAAGAAAATACGAGGATACTAAAACAAACGGATATTCCAGATTGTGGGGATAAATCATGTTCCGGGCGAATGTGGTGGGCCTTTATAGCTGCATTGGGGCGTAATATCCAATTTCTCATCCGTAATATATGCTTTTTCGAACCAATGTGAATCCATTAAAATTATATAACAAATCGTTCATTAGACTGATCAAAAATTTTTCTGCCTCTTTAATCAGTCAGCCGACATTTTCGAAACATTAACTAAAAAATTCATAAACAGTTGTTGCAGCATCAAGGGCAGGGTTATAAGCAAGGTGAGGCAAGAACAAGCCTTTTCCATTCCAGGTTAAGTTAGTCTAATTCTAATTAGTTAAGTGTTTTCAAAAATCCAGAATATTGAGTTGTTGAGCCAGAGATAAGAATCCTACTTACTAATTCGGACTGTCGGTACAAGCTTGAAAGGCAAAACCCATCCCCCCAAATTGAGCTTTTTTCGAACCTATTGCGGCAAACCTAACTAAACTTGGCCTTGCGGTCCAAAGTGTTCATTGGATTATTAGAAATTGTCTGTTTCTTACGATTCTTATGTTATTATTAAGTTATTCTAATGTTTTTTATGATGATAGAATCTTCTTCTCTGAAGGCAATTGGCAGCATACTAATCCTAACTTTTAGATTGGAATTTAGAAAAAAACGTTATGCTTTCTTGCACATGGACTTATATTTCTAGCTGCCGCCGAAAAACAGCATGTAATAAAAGCAAGTATCAGTATTTTACCTGAAGAAAAATAAACAAAGAAAGACTTTTCAAAATTTCAAGTATAATTTAGCATTTATAAACACGAGAATAAAGGTTATGACATGCTTTCAACTATCTCTCAATTGTCACCAAAATGTTTATCTTATTTTACTTATTTAAACCAAACCATAAGTATCGTAACGTTTCTTATTTGGTCAACAATTTTTCATTGTTTTCAACAAAATATTTGTTTTCTTACATCTTTGAATTGAACACACATTCAGTAAATATTATTGAATTTTTGAATGAGCAGAAAAGGGCGAAGGAAGCTAGATAATACGACTGTGTAAGGCCTGTGTCCCTGGCGATTCGTACGCAAAAGTTCAGCGATTGGGACCTCGTCCGATCAACAAATTGGATTCAACGCGCTGAATAGAAACTTAATGTCAACTGTTGCATTATATTTATTATTTGTTTAATGCATGTTTTGTACAGATAACAATGAATAGAATAAACAAATTTTTAAAACATTCGACTTACAGCATTTGGACGGACCATCTCTTCTATAGAAAGATAAATCAATAGGTATGCCGAATTTTGTTACTCTCTGGCGCATTTTATCTGTATTATTTATATGTACATACAAAAATATCAAGGTTGAGGGCCTATTAGAAAGAAATCATTCAGTTCTTTCGATGAGCTTTACCGTTAATTAGGACTATAAATATTCAATTTGAAATTTATATAAACATTTTTCATCACCTTTGAAACGTACTTCAAGTCCACTGAAATTTAAAATTGAAAGCATACAGAACAAGCATGAACTAGATACATATCTCTAATTATATCCTTAGATAATTTGGTTTTAATTACTTACTTATCTATATTTAACTTAATTTTATGGGAAACCCTAGCCAATATGCCACTTGACTATATCTTCTTCTCATATCGAGGAAGAAAATATGATGAGAAATGCCTTTTCATTGGAATTTGAACAAAACATTAAAATGATAGTCCAGCAAGTTTAGAGTTTTCTCGTCTGATAAGGAACTTGTTATTTATTATTTTATCTCCATCATCTTGTAGACTTGCACTTTTGAAAATGTGATAACTCGATTAAAGGTCGCATGAACAAGGATCCTTTTAAATGATATCTATAGTTTCTTTTTTTGTGGACGCAGCATAATCGCATTACAAGACAAATCTTCATGCTCTAATGAATCACAATTAAAAGAAAGTAAACATCAGAGTAGAAAACAATGGCCCAGGTCTTTTTCAAAAACAAGCTTAATTGGCCGCGAAGAATCGTAGTGACAATGGAAACCAACGGGGTAGATTGACGCCTCTGATACAAAAGATTGCTGGAATTGTTAAAACAATTATTTCAAATTGCTAAATAGGAATCAGACCTTTAATTTCCAGGGCGAAGACCCCACAGAGCGCAATTAGAAAATGACGAATGAAACAATTTTCTATTTTACATCAAATCAAAGAAGAAAGGTTAGACACAACGCATATGCTACATTTTTTACGCTAGGTTCTCTTCTTCGTTCAGATTAATTTAACAATAAAAAATGACCTCGCCTGATGCAATAATAACAATTATTAAAAATTTTGTTATTTAAACTCATACTTTTTTAAAAGATTGTTGCTATCTTTTACGATATAGGATATAGGTTATCTAAAATAATTAAGGTAATGGAGTGCTATCAAAGTAGTCCAATTCCTCCTTAACGGCTTAAACGGTGCTCTAAGATAGTGAGTAAAAATATAAAAGGTTAACAACCCATTTTTCATTAATATCCTTCATTAATCACCGTCCAGAAAGCATCACCTTTCAAAAAACGTTTTCAAATCTTCTTTTCTTCCAGTGATAATTAGCTGTTTGTTGATAGCGGTTAGACCAAACCAACCCTTTTATTCTAATTATACCAAACTGTTACTGGTTAATAGTTCACAAAAATGTGGACATTTGGTAAAAGAAGATGGAAACAGATTATCTATTGTCCGAGTATCCTCGCTGTGGCAACAACATTGTAACTTCCACGTAATGTCGAAATGTAATACAGTAATTAGGCAAAATTCTATCAGAAAATGTGATGACAATAAATTTCCTTTATATCATTGAAACTAAACTCCCATTCTGATATAGCATACGGCCTGCTTTTAGTCAATTAATTGATTTGTGTCATTATCTTGAGTATAGTTGTGTACAGACGAATTATTGTTATTAGAGTGTTTCTTTGTCAAACTGCTCGTATAGTTTGTGTAATCTATTAATTTAATAAAAACTCTATAACTTGATAATCTGTGCTCCTATCCTTAGTTTCGTTTTTTAAATCCAAATTGACTCATAACTAGTTAAAGTCCAAGCAGAGAACAATCGTCCCAAAATCCGCACAACTAGAAAATCTCCAAAACTGATTTAGTTTAAAAAAGATGCTTTATGATTTGAAACTTCATCATCGTCCATTTCGTTCGTTTTATCACATTAATTAAGATGTGAGATCAATATAAAAAGAATGTTTTCATTGTTTGCAACTATCAATTATTTATAATATGCAATGACTTCAGCGTTGTATTGTTTGAAATTTTTCCCTGCTTTCGTGTGCATTGCATGTGATTTGTTGCAGTTTTTAAATCTAACTTATTCGGATGCCTAATTATATTTTAGTTAAAAATAAAAGTATAACAAAATAACACAATAAACTCATAAATAAATATATACGTAAGAAGGCAAATGCAATGACAATAGATTGAGTTTGGAAAATAATTCTGGAACATCAAGGACAGACTTCTCGGTGTGACAGACCGGAAATTTTTTTTTTTTTAAATGCAGTCAACGGCTAATGCAACACGGCAGCATTTAGTAAATCGTACACCTTTCGACTCTCCTTTTCCTCTCTCACTCTTTTCAGTTCTTTGTATGCATTTTTTTTTTTTTTGCGAAAATGGGTCAAGCTTTGTGGAGCGGGTCTCCTGAAACTAGCGTTGGCATTATTTAATAACAACGGATGAAGCAATATCATCGCGGCAGTGAAAGCAAGATGACGGCTAGACTGTGAAGGCCGGCTAAGCGAGGTTGGCCAACAACAAAACCAATAACATCGAATAGAATTTATTGTAATGCAAGGATGCAATTTCAAGGGAAAATGTAGAATCAGGCGTTACGTACAAATCAAAAGACAAAAAGATTCAGTAAAAAAGTCTATTCTGAGAAATCAGATTTCTGCTTTAAAACATTATAACAATCAATTTCCATTTTATGACCATTTATCGACGACCAAGTTTGTATATGCTTCTAATGATTATCAACAGTCACCAGTCTCCCATCCGCGTCAATGAAAAACATTTGAAATACATTCAAAGCCTAAATCTAGGCACGATTAGGTATTAAAACATTTTCTTTTATTCTACAAATAGTTTTGGTTATACATTATTAAAAGAACGAATCACAAAGGAATAGAACTTCAACCTTAGTTCCAAATTGGAAAAAGGGAATGATGAATATTAGTTTTATTCGCGGTTAGAAATGGATTGTTTGGTTGTTACTACGGATGATAATTTTTTTCTGAAATGTTTATATTTGATCAAACGTAGTTGAGACAGAAAATACTTTACTCTGGGGCTAGAGTTCACTAAGAATAACAAAAAGGTCACAAATTTTGTAAACTCTGGCATTTGATTTAATGAAGATTTGACCTTAACATCAAATAATAAGTTGCCTTCTCTATCATTTCTCAATAGTATAATCGTTGAAACTTTGATGAATTGAACAGTTTAGGATGTATATGAAAAGAAATTTGTTTATACCGAGATCAAAAGCAAGGAATTCACATCTGGGGTTCAAGCGTCTCCTGGTATTTAAAAGCCCAGCCCCATCTTTAATAAAACTTGTCAATTTCAAAATAATCCAAAATGAGGTATGCAAATCTGGAGATTGAATTTACTTTCCTTACTCTATCCCTACCCGATCTACAGAATCCGATCTAAGTTTGCAACATTATTAAAAAACTCATGTCTGATCCATCTGGATATTTCTCAAATTTTGGAAGTAAAGAATATACCCCCGGGCACAAAGCGTGTATTGTTTTGTAAACAGTTTGTAAAAGCATACTTTCTTTAATATCCCAACTAACAAAAGAATTGTAACAAACTTGAAAGAACTATTGATTTTTTTTCGCTTTGTCTATTATCAAAATTGTGAAGCTCTTGTAACAAAAATAATAATAATCTTATTTCAAAAAAAGTAAGTATTTTATTATTTAACAATCGAGTACTAATCTAGCATCATAGTGGTTAATCACTGAGTGATCGTAATCAAATCGTCAATTTTGCTCGTTTTATTTCATAAAGCATCGATGTTACGTGATACCTCCGGAGTTATTTCCTTTCTTCTCGTCTTTCCAATTTCTTAAAGTTCAAAAGATTTGTCATTAACAGACAGACTGATACATAACTGATTTTTTGTACACTCACATGTGGAGCTCGAATAAATATAAATCTAAGCCATGGAGAGAAAAATGCCCGGAAATTACCAAAATTGAAAATCTATATTGTATGAATGCTTTGTTGTTATCATAATGTTTGGCCCATCTTATATTTCACATGATATTTACTCTTTCCATTGATAGCCACTTTTAGATCTTCGCTGCATTATATCAATGTTTACAGAAACCCCTCTTTCAAACTCTCCCCCTAATGGTATGTTATATCATCAAGGGATACACGCCTTCGGGTTGCACGACCATCAGGACCAAAAGTGCGGTCTGCCACTGTCGAGTCGCTCAATGGTCTGTAAACAGAGCTGATATAATCAGCAGAATTACTGTACCGTGAGTCGGATAAGTTCTTACTGTTCCCCGAAGATCGGGGTTCATCCTATATTGACGCGCAGTAAGAGGGAGACGGCGACCTTGCGCAGTGGCTCTCTCTTGACAGTTTTCACCAACGAGTCAGTTCACAGCTGTGCCTTGTAAACAAAACAGTGCCCGAGACGCCCGTATCCATGGTGAAACGCTTTCCGCTGTAGGCTAAAAAGTTTGGTGAGTGACACTCTCTTGCCGTTTTTTTGTACATCACTTCTGACCTTTTGCGACGTCCGTTGGCCTATATTTCACTGATTGACGTTTCCTTTGTTGTTCACGGGCCTCAGGAGAAAAAAAATACAATTTCCCTGCAGTAATAGTGTCTCCTTTTTTTGTTTTATTGAACAAAGGGGCCATCGTTGGAAAATCACTTGTCAGCGGTACCGTTATGATTATTGCGTTGTGCTTCCGACGAGAGTTGGCAAAGCTAATCCGTAACATTTCCCCTTCCACACACCCCTCTTCACCTCGATGCAAAAAAAGGATTATACCGTCTTTTTACATATGAATAAATGTAAGGCTAAATATTGATTATTGAAGGAATACAACACATAGCTAAATAATTGACATTTCAGACGCCTTGAAAGTCAAAAACAAATATATTATTCTATTGAATCACCCTTACATTACGCAATACATTGATTTAAAAAAACCTGGTATAACAACACTATCAACAAATGAATTATTAGTTTTTTTTATATTGATTAACAAAGTTTTGTGTACAGCGCAAGAAAACCTAAATAATAACAATACTCTCTGAAATGTGTTGTCTTGGGGACGACAACTCGATCTTAGTTTAACTAAGATTAAGATTTAATATAGTTCGACAATGTTTTGGTGCGATTCCCTAACCGAATTCTGTTTCATGCGTGTGATTCAATTATTTTTTGACTAAACCTAACGTAAAATTATTTCTGAACATTTTTTGCTTTCTATTCCACTTTAAATTGGGTTGAAACTCATAGAACTTTATCGTAATGATGAAAAGTTTCATTGCTGGTATTGACGATATGGTATTTTTTAAGTTAAAACAAACACTCAAAAATGCAAACTTAAATAATAACTAGGAGAAGCTCGGACATACAAATGATTTGAAAAAATTTAAATTGAGATTTGGGGGAAAAATTAATTAATTAAGTTTTCTGTCAATCAAAAGTAAAATACGTAAAAACGCGGGTCTGTTAAGAGACGCTTCTTTGGCTTGCGTCCACCGAGGTCCTTGTTGTTAACACTAAAATAGTTTAATCTTTGAAATGTGAATTATTTGAGACGGATTAAGGTAACCAGATTTGTGTCTAGGGGAAGAAAAAGTTATATTTATCATAAATCAATAATTCTGACTTGTATATTTCTATTTTTTTCGATAAGGCTGTTTAATTATTTTTGTATGTTAGCCCTCACTCAGTAAATTTTGCTTTTCAAACATTAAACTATATTAATTCTGGAAATGTAAATTATTTGAGAGATTTAGGGAAACTAGTCTTAGTTTTTTGCGAAAAAAAAATCGATTCATCACGAATCAAATTCCGTCTTGTATATTTCATTTAAACCTAATGTCAAATTAATTTTGAATATTTTGCCCTACCCCCAGTACATGTTTTGACATGTAATTTCAACATTAAGAGACAAATTTGGGTAACCAGTTTTGGTTTTAGGTAAAAAGGTTGAATAATCATGTATCTCTTCTTTATCGACCTAACCAAACGTAAGAGACTTCATTTTGTTATTGGCTAAGTTGGTGTTTTAAAAATTTTTCTAAGAAACTTATTAGTTATAAGCTTTTTTAAATAAATTAGAACAGGTAAATTCTATCTAGAAGCACTTTGGCGTTTGAACAATTAAGTCCCTATAATCAATTTCCCCTAGAACCTTCCATTATTCACAACGATTGAAAAAATAGTACATAATCCGTGATCTGATGCTTTTTCTAATATTCCCGCAATTGTCAACTCGCGTTACAGTACAAAATGTCAGTTCTAACTGTTTTCAACTCGAGGGGGGGGGAACTTGACATACGAAACCGGAGTTTGTACAAGTTCAACAAGTTTTTACAAAAAAGCGATAAAAAATCATAACCTTTATAAACTTTAAATCATGCGAAGTGATTTTAGAGAGTGTGTCACTAAGCATTGCCTTTGTATCGCTTCCGAGTGGAAAGGTTCAAATAGTCTCGGATGGCATATTACTTTTCGCCTTCGATAATCGTAAGCCTAGTGGGATACCTGTCTTCATGGAGTAAGAATTGGCATGTGTTCTGAACAGTAAAAAATTGGCCATTTCCGGTCCGCTCATAGTCGCTGTTTCTTTTACTAGCTAACAACCATAACGACAACTATAAGCGATGCATTGATATTCATGACATTCCGTGCCATTTCACACAGAAAAAAATATATTACCAATTAAGTAAAAAACGGAAACAGTTAAATAAATATTATTTGGAAAAAGAATAATGTATTTATTTACACTTATTATACAGAATTTATTAGACATGGATCCACGACACTGGATTTTAACCCAAGATACTGTTAAAAAATTATAATTTCAGAACATTTTGTAAATTTGACTTTTTTTAAGTATATAAATACATAATTTTTTTTTTTATTTAAAAAAAATTAGAAGTGCTGAGGTTTATTGTCCGTGTTTTGAAATAAAGGTCCGTTCTAGCCTCGTTGATTTTGATTTGTTAAAGCTCGGAGATTGTATGAAGTTGTACGACTAAGAATGAGAATGAGAATAGGAACAATAATTTAAACTTTACAAGGACTTAGATGTTTGAATTGTTATTTCTTTGTTTTGCAATGTTCAAAACTATTGTGTGTGCCAAGTGCAGTGTTATATTTCTGTACTTTTCAATAATTTAATCCAGAGTGAAGATTTTCATAGTTCGGATTAGGGAAAGGTGTCAATTTTAAAATTTTTGGGGGTAAATCATTAGTACTTGTTGACAGGCTGCCAAGATGCCATCGTTACTTGAAGGAATCGAAGCGAAGTACGGAAGAGAGGTGGAAGATTGTGAATTGGACATCCCGATACTTTACGTTCCGAGGAAGCAGCACAACTTCATACCACACGTACTCGTCTTCAACGATTTCGGAATCGATTCAGCCGGATGTGAGGAACACCTTAGGACCAAGTGCCAAAATGTACAAGAACTCGATCTCGCACAAAATTCATTGTCGCAATGGACAGAGGTGAGTTGACTCACCTTTTTTTTAATCAAGTCGCTAAATTTAATCACTCGGTGCAGGTCATGACGATCTTAAGGATCATGCCCAGATTACAGTTTGCCAATCTGAGTTTTAATACTCTCAAGCAGGGGCTGTGTGATGAACATTTACAAGGAGGTTTTCCTCAGTTGAAAAATCTCATATTAAACGGCACCTACATTGAATGGCCCAGCGTTAGAAAACTTATCACACAACTTCCAAGGTAGTTACTTCCATATTACAACACAGAGTCTAAAATTTAATTTTTTTAAATTTATTTAGTTTGGAAGAGCTTCACCTTAGCCTTAACGGCTACAGCTACATAGAGCTTGAAGATTTGGAGAAGGATACAGCAATTCATAAAGGAGTTACAAAGCTATACTTCACAGGTAGAATTGTGCTATTTTATTTATTTATTTTTTTTTAAATGAATCTTATAAATATAATTTCCTGTTAGACAATACGGTTTCCTCCTGGAGGGAAATTTCAAAATTAGGCCAAGCCTTCCCCAATCTGGATTCGCTAATACTGGCAGACTGCCCTATCACCACACTTGATGTCACCTCACCCAGCTCTTCACCTGAAAGAGCCAATTCCTATTCTAGGTCTGAAAGTGAATGTGAGGGCCACTGTCGAAACGTAGATTCTCCACACCACTGGTTCAGGAATTTAAAATTTCTCAATCTGAACAACACACTCCTTTCATCCTGGGATGACATCGACAGGCTAGCCTGCTTTCCATCACTTGAACACTTGAGGATACACGGACTTCCTCTTTTTGAGGTAACAACTTTATATTGTTCTGATTTTTTACTGCTTCTACTTTTCACCAATGCTAAAGCAAGATGGTTAAATGTCTTTATAACAAATTGTCCGTGATCTTAAGATAGAGATGCATTTAAATATTCTTTTCCTATTCCGTATAGATTAGATAACCTGATGATAACAATCTTTTTGCAGTATCCTCAAGAATATACAAAACATGAAAGGCGACAGTTGCTAATAGCAAGGTTACCAAATATCAGAACTCTAAATGGTGGCGGCGTCATCACAGATGATGATAGAGAAGATGCAGAAAGGGCTTTCATCAGGCGGTATATGGACAAGCCTGAAAGTGATCGACCTGAGAGGTTTAACATTATTTTTATCACACACATGAACCCAAAGTACAATTTTAACGCCTTATTATTTGCAGGTACAATGAATTAGTCTGTTTGCACGGAAGGTTGGATCCTTTAGTTAATATAGACCTCTCACCAGAAAGAAAAGTCAAGATAAATGTTATTTGTGGAGCAAAAACCGAAAATAGGCTATTGGATGTTTATCAGACTGTCAGTGAGCTGAAACAGAGACTCGAGTCTTTTGCAAATATCCCTGTTTCCAAGATGAAGCTGTTTTATGTTGACCAGGACATGAAAGCCATCCACGGACCAGAAGAAATGAAGTTTCCTAACAAACAATTGTACAGCTATAACATTAACAGCGGTGATGAAATTATAATTGACTCAAAAATATGAGTTGGTCCATTTCATTAATCATTTTATTTAGAGTTAAAATACCACGAATTGATTTTATATAATAAGTGGCTTAATTTGGGAAAGAATATACCAAGATAATAAGATAACAATGTTAAAGAAATTAAAACAGAAATGTTTTAATATTGTTGATGGGTTATCCTAAATAAATGAAGGTCTTTAATAGAGTTAATAAGAAGCATATTTAGGTCTTAACACTTCTATTAGTCTGTCTTTCAGTTAAATGTAATTATTAACGAAAACATTGTAAATATTAGTATTGTATGTTTTCTCGATTTATATTACCCTTATTAATATTTATTATTATGTTATTAAGATATATTAAGATTCTGTAAGTCATTGTTTAGGATTGTCAAATCTTTTTATGAAATTTACCATACCTGAGTTTGTTTTTTGATGATATGGTATATATGAGTTTTCAGTTAGTTTCAAACAATCTAAAGTATAATTTTTAGCATTAATTTCCTTTCAATATAGTAAAATAAGCCTTAAAACTCTATCAAGGTGTTGGTGGTTTTGTATTAATATTGGGTAAATAATACTATTTTTTATTTGAACTGCTTTACCTCATTTTGAGTCATTCGCTTTAAATTTAGGTTTTTACTTATCTAGTCTTTTGTTGACTTACACAAAAGAATGACTGTAACTATGTACTTTCAATATATAATACCTTAAATTGTATATAGGCAGAATTACAAGTGTCATAATAACAAAAAATATTGACATATCACATTAAATTTATAAATATTAAATAAATTGTACAAATTCAAGGAACAAAAGCCAATATTTTTACTATTAAAACGCACAATAAACAGAAATAATTAAATATATATTATTGGCAGATTAATTATAATTTATTTTAATTATTCATCTTCATAATTAGAAATCATGTCTAAAACCTATGTTCTTGATTTTTTACAGAAATACAAATCACAATTAGAAACAAACTCATATCTGTAGTTTTTTTAATACATTCCATGTCTTTCAAAAGTTAAAAAGAAAAGTAATAAGAGCTTCATGTAAATACAGATATATCTAAAGTTCACCATATCGTTGTAATAAATTCAATCTAACTTTTATCAGATCTATCAAATCAAATATTTATCAAATTCTAAATCCATATTCTTCATTGCCCACTGCGATCACACAATAATGTGATTTTTTTTTAATCAGCCTTTTTGTTTGGCCATCCCTAAATAATAACGATCAGACTCAGACACTAGAAAGTGTAAAAATACCAATAAATTTTAATTTAGAACCCATCAAAATCAAGTAAGAATCTCTTCTCCCCTGTAACCTATATAGTTCTACTTTGATCAAATCCCCCCATGATTAATTAAAAAAAAAAAAAAAAAAAATGAAGCTTTTCTTGGTGTGAGAAGCCAGGTTAATGTTTCACATTCATGAAGGATATGCGCTGGTTCGGGGACTCACAAATATGTACACCTTTCATTTTCTTCATAACTAATGCCTGTCATTAGAGGTGAATTGACCAGATCTCAGCTTGAAACATAGAAGGTACAAGTCCAAGGGATTTTGCTAGGGTGTAATTCAGCCCTGTTAACATTATTTTAGATCCACAGTGTACCATACTAGGCCTTCTTCGTAAAAACTTCGGGTCTTTCCTCCAATGCCCCAAAATTCTGCAAGCAAGTTTACGTACCACATCCTATCCCATACACTTCTTTTTTTTACACCCAGTTCCATTAGCCTTTCAGATTTTTCTTCAATTCAGGATTCAGGCAAACTGACAAACTGATCATGCAGGGGAACTGAAAAATATTTTGCACTGCTGTCTCGAATCAAAGTCTGACTCCTAAAAGGCAAATTGCCAACTATTTTGTGAGAGTGTCAAAATAAGCTGACACACTAACAGAACAAAACTGGACACCAAAACATACGCAGGTTATTCCTTCAATCTGAATACAAGTAAACTGATAGATAAAACTATGCATTGATGAGGCCCTTTATTTTTTCTGTCAGTTTTCCAAGTCTGACATTTTGAATCATCAGTCGACATTCGAAAATGGTTCAATCTTGCCTGGCACAAATTTTACAATGCCTTGGATATCCTTTCTGATTTTTTTCTGATCTTCATTCAGGCACAACTGATGATGAACGTACATGGGCTTTAGGCACAAATATTTTGCAAATTGTTAATGTCTCGAATTGGAATTTGTCTTTTTTCGAAAATTTCTAAAATTAATTTTTTTTCATTTTTAAAGACCTAGTTCCTTGTTGCGGCAAAGTAAAACCAACTGTTAAGATTTTTAAGGATTTTTTCTGACACTTCAAATGGCTTTCTAAAAGTTCTGGTACTTCCAAATGTTGAAATTTTGTAGTTAAACATTTTTTCTGCGCCCAACTCATGCTGACATATGTTTAATTTATGTAATCAGTTAAAACTGCCTTTTTTAAAAATGAAAAGTAGGTTACCTGCAGTTCAAAGTAACCACTGAATAAAGAAATCTTTAAACGATTTAACCTATTTTTTTCAATTGAGTATTTGGTAAACAAAACTTTATAAATGCTAAATTATACAAATTACACAATATAACTATGACTGTTTTTGAAAACCCTGCTGTTTTTGTAATAAATACAATCACATGATGCAATTAGTGTTTTAATTAGTGCAGCTCAGGGTTTTCCAAGACCATCATAAAGCGAAAAATATCGACAGAAAAAAATTGAAGCTTCCACTTTTTAAATATAAAGACAGCCATCATATGGAAAAAACAATTTTTTTTTTATAAATAAAACGTTTTATTTATAGTCTTGCTGTTGTTTATTCAGCCATAGCCGTTCAGCCGGTACTGCCGTTCTCTTTTCTAAGCTAGGCCGGGAAATCGCGAACCGTTTTGAAACGAACCCGGATTGGAAATGGTGAAGCACGAGAGGTGAGATTTTTATCAACATAACTTAATAACTAAGCACGTATTAAGTCCGACCCCGTTAACTGTACGAGGGCCACGATTTAAATAGATCAACAGGTTTTTTTCTACTCACCGAAGAGCCGTTTTTTCTCGATCCAGGCGTAAATTGTCCGACGATCAGAATTGAAACTTGAATGTCAGGACACGACTGCCGAGCCACGAAAACAGAAGGGCGAAAACCTCACAAGGGCGGGGAAATGAAAAAGAGGCGCGAACCCCCTCCCAAAGACCCTTAATTGAACTCCCTTATCCTTTTTTATATCTCGTAAAAGTTTAAACTATTAAACTAACGTGCCTAAATTGTTTGAACTTGTACACTTTTTTCTAAAATCGTTTTAACTTTAAACGTTCAAGCTTGGGAAGTAGGTTTTTATGGTATGAATCTTAACTGCCATCTTGCGGAAAAGAAACAAACGAAATATTATGTGTTTCTCTTTCTGGTTAACAATCTCGTTTGGTGTTTCAATAGATATATATTTATTACAACCGAAGGGATACAATCGTTTCGCAATAAAAATTAATTTTTTAAATCCATGCCTTAATTCAATTTTTTCAAAATTCAAGTTAAACTGTATTCTTTGTTCCATTACTCAATTTTTATTGCTGGCCAAAATTAAAAAAGATGTTAATACGTATTTGCATAATAAATGTAATAAACACGTATAAAAAAATTGAAGCTTCTCTTTGAAATACAAAGACAGCTATCATACGGAAAAAACAATTCGCTCGTAATTCCCTGAATGTAAGTGTTTATTCCCAATTACCCAGGGTGCTCCGGGGTAGAGTGATAGAATGTGTGAGTGTAATTTATTAGCGTGAATGAAAAGGTTTATCTCAAATTATCCCCAAATCCCAAAAAATTTATAGGAATATCGAGTATTCTGTGTTACTGAGAAAGCCAATCAGACAATCACGTTTTTATTTCGTTTCATTGTATTTGTGTTTCGTTATTTGTTTTATTTTATCCATAATAAACGAGGCCCTGAGGTACAAAGAGGTTAGGAATAGGCTAAAGAAAACAATTGATTACCATTGTGCCATAAAATTTCTTGTGGAGAAACAGAAAAATAATTTAGTAGTATTAATACGCGATTAAGGTAAGGAAACTGTAAAGTTAAAGGAGAAAAGGCTTGGGATAACCAGTGTAGTTTGTCGGCCGTAAAATTTAAATTTAAAAATTTAATAAAAGTAATTTCTAAAATTTTAGTACTCATAAATGTCTAAATTAGATTCCATTTTTTCATATGGGTAATTACAATTAGGTCAGAATCAGAAAAAATCCCAAATGCTGCCCAATTTATTGTACGTATAGACATCTCCAGGGTTGAACTGAAATTTGAGGGCGTAAACATTAAACATTGAGGCATAAACAATTTTTTTTTTTTGACTGGGGCTTCCGACATTTCAGCCCCCAAATAAGTCAATATTCTAGTTACCCTTTCAAACACTACACACATACAAATTCATACACATAAATACATCCATACAGTACACTTATTCTGTTTGAACGGTGGAGTACTTGATATCCTTCCACCGAACTATATTCAAACTAATCTAGATTGGGGAGTCGATGGAGTACTTTTATAAATATTCCGCCATCGACTCCGGACACGCACTCATACGCTCTCAACGTTCGAGGGGCGATGATGACGTTATATTTCACCCTCACCCCTCGCCATACACTAATAAATACATGTACTCAGACAACTCAAAACATATAGACACACTACAATACTATTGATTGATATATAAAATATAATATTGATTGATATATAAAAATGTAAATATAAATTATAAATAAAAATTAACAACTATTAAAAAGTATTAGAACATTTCACAACATTTAAATGAATATTTAGTTTTAGTAACGTGGTCATACAATTATATTAAACGGAAACCTTACATATGACGATTTCTATTATTATTTATTATATTATTATTATAAAAACTTGTTATATTATTCTGTAGGTTGCTGGTGTAAGGTGTGTAACTTTGGAAAAAAGTGTACGTACTGTTTTATGGGTTTTAAAAGCTATTTTAACACGGAAAAAACAAATACAAACATAACTTTCTAGAAATGGTTTATATTAACAGAAACACACACAGCATTAATTACAGAACAGTTACATACAACCTGGACCGACATTACACGTAACTATACCAACATCATAAAACAAATAAACTATTAAACCTTAATTTTATATTTCCCTTTTCTTCGTTTATCGTCCTTAATAATTAACTTCCTTTCCAATATTGATTGCTGAATCACAAACCAATTCAGAAAATCCCCATTCTCGACTTCCTTTGGGTTAAATAAAACTGCCTATGATAAAATAAATTTGCCCATATTTAGCGCGTCTCCCAACTCTGTTACAATCATTTAAAAACAGTAGAATACGAATTCACGTTTCACAACGCTTTCACAGAAAACCAATATGAGACAATAAGAATAGTACCACACTTTATGTGAGTATGAAATACTTGATTTCAAAATTTATATTTACACCTTAAATTGTATTCTTTCCAATAAGACATACATTTCGTAATTTACCAAGACGCTGTAATGCAAGTCGAAACGTCGGCAAAAAAATTAAAAAGGTGTTTTTCTAAACTACCACATTCTTCACCGCTCCTCACGACTCTAGCAAACAACAGGTCACGAAGAAACACATTTATAGTTAATATAAAGAAAGAGGCCTTGTTATTTTTTTTTGCAAGTGTTTATGTTTCATCAGGGTATGAATGGAGGGCTCTGAATTTAAATTGTATTCTGTACATTTTGTTTTCGGCAAAATTTAAGAAACTCTAACACATTAGTTACTGTTAATTCCGTTTTAAGCGCTGTAAACCATGTTTCTATTCTGGCCTGGAAGTATCCTTTGATTTGTTTTGTATAAAATGTAGGTTTTGATGGTTCCCGTTCCCTCCGCTATGTCTTCTTTGAAACGAGAGTTTATTTTGCTGAATGAAGGTAGCAAAACAATGTCGGCCAGCGTTCTTTATTTAGACAAAACCTGAAACAACTCGGATGTGAGGTAAGTGGGCAAATTTCCTCATCGTCCCCTGCGTAGGCAAATCTCCGCCTCTTTCCTAAAAAAATCCCTGTGAATGTATATCCGAACAATTTCGCTCACCTACCCCCCGGTCGGTTACAATTCCATTAAAAGAATTTAGGTTATAGGATAATTTTCTGAGCCGGTGTATCACTTGATTTGCCCCAGGAGGGCAATAGTTTAAAATGTTTTACCTTCGATATAATATGTACCGGACCCGGGTACATTACCTTCCTTGGTAAACAAAATGACGTTATCTTAATGGTTATAACCTTAACATTTATCAATGTAATTAATTGTGATAATGATTGCAGATCAATGGAAAAGAATAAGATGGAGGCCTGGGCCGCGGAGAACTGGAGCAGCTCCGACTCGGATGAGACGGGTTCTTCGTTCTCAGAGGACTCTACGTCCTCACCAAGGATGGAAGCGGTGAGGGTGGGTGGCGAGAGCCTCCTCCTACCGCAGGGCCTCTGTGACAATGCCGAAGTCTTCAAGGAGCTGCTTTCGCTCGACACCTGGCACAGCTTCTCTGAACAGCAACGACAGCACCTCAAGGTAACTACTTGTAGTTATCGAATTGGCCACTCCGACTTCTTGCAAAAAGAGATTAATCTATCATCGTTGAACCAGATTGATGGCAAAACTCATTGTGGACCATGGTAGTGACAATTTCTCTTTAATGGTATAGCCTGATTACGTGACAAATTACAATATATTTATTCATTCAAAATTTGGGAACTGGTCAACTCTTCTGATTACAGTGTCAACTTGTTGGTGGGGGGTTGTCAGCTCTGCTCCTTTGGTAATGATAATCCTACCCTCTGGGTGAGCTGACATAAGGCAAAACATTAAGACACAGACCTACCTTAATATAAAAACCTGAAGTGATGTCCATTATGTGCTGTTGAATTAGACATCAATTTGATGTAATTTATCTAGGTCTTTTTAATTATTTAGGAAAATTAGGATATATAACACTGTTGCTTACTGTTTTAAGCAGTGAAGAGACTAGAGCATTTTACTCTCAGTATGTCACTAGAAAAAGATAGAGCACAATATTAAGCTCCCTGCCCTGAATAGGTTAAATTTTCTTTTTCTCAAACCTGCCATGTATGTAATTAAACTTAAAAAAGTCAATGTGAAGTTTTCTGGCTCCTTTGGCTTTGTTTGGATTGTAGAAAATCAATCATCAGTTCTGCAACCTTGTCAATAGCAGCAGCCAGACTTTACAATACAATGTAACTCCTCTTTACAGGCATCTCCCATCCATAGCAACCACCCCTCTTAATGGACAGTCTTGAATTCCACAGCAAAAAAAAGATGGGATTTCTAACCTAGAATAGAACCCTTTCATATCAGTCCTGGGCACTATTAGTCTCTATAAGATTAATTCACCTCTCTATAATGGACATACGCTGTAAAGATATATTAAATTTCTGTATGAAAAAATATTTATTATGATCATTTTAATTTTTTTTAAAGTCAAATTTTTTTTAGGAATATAGACTAGATATGGTAATAGTCCTTTACTTAGGAGTAATTAAAATGAAAAATAATTTGTTTAAATTTTGTGTTTTGACAGAGCTGTTAAAAATTTTGCATACTTTTTTCTCCCTTTCCTAAGTACTGCTTTTTTCCTGGAAGTTAGTTTCTTCTCACGTATTCTGTGCTCCTATTCTTTGTTCATTTTTTCTTTGATAATTTCAATACTTCTTACAGCAGATATTTTTGTCCCAGTGGCCTTCACACTTATTGTCTGAGAAGAATTTATTGGGCAATATCTCCATCTGCGATTTCCTCCTGAAATGCAATCTAAATGATACATTTTTCAAAAAATTGATAATTGGGGATGAAAAAGAGAGCCCTTTTAACTTTGTTCAGAGGAGAAGATTCTTAAGAAAACACAGCAATCAACTTTTAACAACTTTGAAAGCTGGTATACTCTCAAGAAGGTGTTCTGCATTTGGTGGTATTGGAAGGATTTATTGCTTCTTCTGCCTAACCAAACTGAATTATTCTAATGTATGCTCATACAATTGTAGTGATTATAGTCAGCATTAGAATCAAAACAACCAACATTACTAATTGCAAGAGGATTGCTTTCCACCAGGACAACGCTGGACTGGGATATGCTACCCCTGATATTGCCACTTCAGAGTTTAACTTATTCTGTGCTCTGCAAAACTCTTATTGATAGGAAAAAAACTTTGCTTCATTTGAGGACTGCAGAAAATGTATGCTTCAGTCAAAAAGCAAAGAAAGTGGAATAAAATAATTAATTTCATTTCATTATAAAAAAATTAATTTTAAAAAAGCAGAGAAATCATATTCAAGTTTTTTAGTTTATGTACGTTCTGACCATCTAGGCTTCAATTTATTATAAAATCATAGTTCATGTACCTTCGTTATATCTATTTCTACTCAAATTTTTTGATAGTATCTATCCTAATTGTGTGGAACTCCATAATAAGTCGGTTGGTACGAAATAAATTGTCTTTTTCACAATAGGCGTTTTGGTCTAAAATGAATGTCTAATAAAAAAAATTAAGTGGTTTGACCGTTTGTTACATAGTTTAACTTTAAAAGTGCATATCTAAATGACTATAGATATGGTGAAGTTTGTCAAGAATGGGCTATTCCAAAGCTAAATTTGCTAAAAGAAATACATTGGTTACATTCGTTCCAATATAAAAAAACCACTTGGTTAAACCACTTTATATATACCGGAGATGGTCTATATTATGCCGAAACTTCTCTGATAAATGCCTACTGTGAAAAAGACAATTTACTTCTTAGCAATAAATTTATCTCCCCTCAAGTATCAATAATTACGTCAAGAAGGAAACCTATATTTATAGGTTATTTGTAGGACTTAAAACTGTTTTCATTTTATTTATAATGTATTTCGACTCTTTGTAGAATAGACCACTATACGTTATTTGATGTTCCACAAAGATTAATTATTCATAGGAGAATGCATATAATTGATCCTGTTCTATGGTCCATTTGAATGGCTTGAAGTTTTTCCATATGAGTGTGAAAATAGAAAACTTATTATGTATTTTTGTTTTAACAAAATATTGTGTAATTGGGTAATATCCAATAACTTTGGTCTGCCTGAGGCGTTTTATTTTTTTACCATATTAGCCAAGTCTCAGTTGCTTTTGATGACTTTTTTGGTAGGGGGATGGGTCAAAAATTCCAAGTGGGAAAGTGGGAATTGAATCCACACCTATATAGGGTACAAGCTGAGTCTGAGGCTCTAATCACTTTGCTACTATGATCCAAAAGTAACTTATCAGGTAACTAAATTAGTGCAGATAAAAATGACCTGAAACAACCAGCTGGCAAAATAGCAATTATTATAGATAAATAAATGCTTATGGCGTATAAAATAAGGATTAGGAACATTTTCCCTAGTAGTTAATTGAATAATTTTAGCAAATAAAATAATATTTATTTAAAGAATTGTTTGTTTTGTCCAGAATTTTTTACCTACTTTTCCTGAAAAGGATTCTGAAGAGAAGGATGCCACTTTACGAATGCTATTTGCAAGGGAGAACATTAGATTTGGCAATCCTTTAACGGATTTTTATAACCATCTTAGAGCTGCTCATTATCGCCCTGATATGAGCAGGATGAGGTCTTTGCTGCGGAAGGCCCAGTTTAAAGATTACAAGTCAGTAATATGTTACATGAATTGTCGACAGTCTTTACGTATAAATATTAATACTATTTCCAGGCGGTTGGAGCGGTGGCGGATATTTGAACTTGTGAAATCAGTTTTGACATCACGTCAGCGTCTAGTCGCATCAGTTGTTAATGGTGAAAAACCGAAAATATGCCCATTGCCAGCTAAAAGGGCAAGGATGTCCCATTCGCAAAATGTCAAAAACAGGTATTTCCAAGAGTTGGCCCTGATCAGGGAAGAAGTGGGTGAGTCGAGCCAGAGTTCAGAGGATGAAAGTTTCCCAGAAGGACCAACGTTGAGTTTGAATAAAAAGAGCCGAAGGTCTGGTAACATTCCAGAGTTGTTGAACGATGGGATACCACCTGTACTCGGTACGCTCTGCTCTGGCCCTACTCCATGGGACCAAGGGAAAGTACCACAAAGCAATCCTTATGCTGTCAATGAACACACTTATTCCCAAATGATAGCATTACATTCGAAAAGAAGAGCAGCACGAGAAGTAAATTATAACAAATAATGTTTCATTCCTGAAAATTTTAATATGGATAATGTTATAGGATCATCCGGATCTTATTGTGAAAGGTATATCCTTGCAAGATATAGCAATGAGGTGCAAGTTCCTTAAAAAAGTAACAAATAGTAAACCAAATATACCAAAAAAGGTTAGAATGAAAGTGGCGAGAACTGCTTCAGTATCTAGTCCTGTGGTAAATAATCTATTCTGTTTTAATGTGTTTAATAAACAAATGTCACATATAAAATATATTTAAGGTTGATGGAGATCTGGAGGAAGGGAGTGATATGGATGACATGTCAACTCTACTTAATATGAAATGTGAGCCGGAAGAAGATATTGAAATTGATAAGGTTGACATCGAAGGCGTAAATGATCTTCCACCGCTACCAGTTGTTATGCGAAATACACCAAATTCCAATAATCAAATGTGAGTATTTAATTAATATCGTTCAGTTTTGTCAGGTGTTCAAGATTTTTTAAACAAAAACACGGGCCTTGAAGTTTGTAAGGGAAGAATGTCATAAAAAGGAGATTTTGTTTCAGTACATCTCCCAAAACTCCTAAAGCCAGTACTGTGGCGAAAAAGGTCAAAGTAGAACCCCCCGACACACCGACCCACAAAAAACCTCCTGATCCTGAACCGAGGAAAGTGAGGACCAGTTCGATTGAAAGCGTCCCAAAGAAACCAAAACCAGAACCTGTTGAAAACATTGCCAAAAAGATAAAACAAGAACCAGTCGAAGTACCTGCCGTCATCAAAAAGATTAAAGTGGAACCCGTCGAACCACCAGTGGCGAGTATAAAAGTAGAAACGCCAATGACTGACGCTCCACCGATATTCTCCATGACACCTTTGAAACTGCCTGGGACCAGTTCTAGAGTGTTGACCCCCGCCACTCTGTCCGATCTCGATGGGATTGATATGATGGATCTGCCAGTAGATTTTGATGAATCATCTCCTTTGTCCCTTGACGATATGAAGTAAGTTATGATTATGTAAATTGCATACTTAAAAGTCTCTCAAGTCGAAGATCAAGCAGTTTGATGCTCATTATTTCTATTCACATTTAATTGAAGATGGAATAGTATGATTCAAGCTAATCAAGAACTATTTTACTGTATATTTTAGAAGAAACAAGAATTTATTTATATAATGTTGAGATGTACATTTGATAATTTTGTTTAAAATAATATTAAAAAAACAACAACAAGGGGTTAAATTTGAAACTAATAATTCCACACATTTTGAAGATATTAAAGAAACTCAATACATTCTAGAACTTTTTTCCTTTTTGTCTAAAATGACATTTTATTTTTCTAGGCCTCATCCAGAATTGATGCAAGAGACGCATGCTTGCTTCTTTTCTCTGATTCGAGATATTTTAACTTCAACAACAGATCATAGGATAGAAATGAAAGAACTAGAAGCTCGAATCAAGGCTTGGGCAAGTAGTCCTATAGGTCCAATAAATCATTGGTATACACCACAGATTGAAAATCAGATTCATTCAGCTGTCCAATTTCTGGCCGGTGACCTTCCTGGCAAGTGAATCTATTTTTTAAAAATTAAGTCATGGGATAAATGTAAAATTATTCCTTTTAGAAATTGTACCTGAAGACTATGTTCCGTATATGGAGTGGAAGTCGACAGTCTGCGCGTACCAGTGGATTGGTGCAGGAAGAGATTCGGACCACAGGCTGGTCCCGTTGTGCACCCTTTGGCTTGAAAGAGGTGCTGACCGTGGTATTCCGAATACAATTATTCCTGTGGTCATCAAGGATGGTACTGAAGCGATCACCCATGCACCACGTGGTCCTGCTGTTCAACCGACACCTCCTAGAGACCGAGAAGTCTTTCGGCAACAGGTATGTCAAAACAATTTTAAAATTTTCCATCACTAATTTATTTCTTAACTATAGGAAAAACAAAGATACGAGACACCGTATAGAGCTTTTACATATTGTGTTGGTGGAACTGAAACAGTTGTTGGACCAGTAAGGTCAATACAAACTAGTAATTTGAGTAAGGCCAGGGGCCATACTTTGTTGGTTGAAAACAGGCCTAAATTTGTCACAATTCTTGAACTAGGTATTTTTTTATACACACAGTACCTAACCAACTCGATGAGTTTTTTTCACATTTTTAACTTTTAACAGTACGGGATGCAGTATCGAGGCTGCCTAACGGTCAAGGCACGCGAGCTGATATCGTTACGCTGCTGAAAGACTCACAGTATTTATCAGAGACTGCTCCCGAAGGAATGTTGAGTTCAGTTGTGAGCGGCACTCTGGACAAGTTGCACGGGGAGCCTGATCCTTCGGTCAAATACGATGCAAAGAGAAAAATCTGGGTGAACCTTCACAAGGGACGAAGTGCTGAAGAATTTGGTAAATATTAAACTTATCCAAATATAAAAAGAAACACCAATGGTATCTTTTGCAGAGAGGCTTCATGCCCTAGGGGCTGATGTGAAAACAGTGAAGCCTAAGGCCCCTAGGAAGCCGCAGAAACCAAAGAAAGAAACAATAACGAAAATTGAAGTACCTGATACATCATCTGTAAGGATGAGATTAATTTCATATCTGGCATGTATTGAATAAAAAAAAATATATTTCAGGATAATACAATTATTATAAAGGATCCTAGCATAATCACTATAACAAGTACATCCACTCAGGAAAATTCAACCCCACTTGTTGTACAGGCTAAGCCTAAAAATATACCAAAGACTGTCACTGTTCCTTCTGTAACGAAAAAAGTTATTGCTGAAGGGGTCAAATCACTCCTTGGCAAAGCGAGACCTCAGAAGCAGGAAACCGCTACAACTGCTCAGCAACAAGTAATTAGGCTGCAGCAAAACCAGCTGGGCATATCAGCTATCAAAAGACCCACAGAACTTCAAAAAACAAGTGTTAGCTCCATTCTACCTACAAGGACTGTACTACAGGATTCATTAGTACGAACTCAAACACAAAATGTGGTAAAATTAAATGTAATTAATATACATAACGGCATACATTTGTGTATTAAATACATTTTTATGGTTTGCTTTAGATTAAAAAAGTACAGCCTCAAGCTGTGACAATTTCTGCTGATCAAGTTGCAAAGCAAGCAGGAAAGTCAATTGTTAAAGTCATCACATCACAAGCTGGTGGAAGTACTGGTAAGCTTTTTTTTTATCTTATTACAATTTTCAAGAATCTCCATATTATTATATTATTGTAATAGTGAGAACAGTTCAGCGAGTTCCACAAGTGAACCAACAGCAGCACGTAATACAGCTGAAACAGCCAATCATTTCTGATCAGAAGATAATACAGAAGGGTCAGTTGAAGAAGCCTGCAGGACCTGGTCAACAACAGCTGATAGTCATGAAACAGGCCCCAGGTGAGCAGGGTAATTCAGGCCAACAGATGATTGTCATAAATCAGCAACAGATTGTCATGGACTCGCAGCAGCTCACTTTAAAACAACAGAAACAACTGCAACAACTGCTTAACAAGCAACAAATGGAACAGCAAGGAAACAACACTGCTACAATACAGGTAATTTTTAGATTTATTTTCTATTTTCCAGATAACTTTTTCATTATAAATTGTCCCTTTTTTATTTGGCTTTTTTCTATTTTTTCTTTTTTTGTTTTCGCTTAGCAACAACAGTTGCAGCAGCTTATAATTGCTAAACAGCAGCAAATGGTTGTTGAACAGCAGAAGTCGAACAAGCCGCAGCAGCAGATGATTGTGGTTAAACAGCAAGGGGCAACTGTGACGACAAGCGATGGAGTTAAGCAGCCGGTTCAGCAGATGATTCTTGTGAAACAGTCGGGCTCGGGAGACGGGGAGGGTACGGCGACTCAGATAACGCAGCAACAGCTGCAACAGATGATCCTGCTGAAACAACAGCAGCAGCAACAGCAACAACAGCAACAGCAGCAGATCATCATGGTGAAACAGTCAGATCAGAAGTCAGTTCAGGTCATCACTCAATCACAGAAGGTTGGTGTTTTTCTTTAAATTTTTTTTTTTTTTCATTGGAAGGGAATGTTAAAATGCTTCTTGGATTTTGTCAGTGTTAGACCCTAGGCAAAGTTGACCATTTGGATCATAATCTTTTAGGGGGCATCCAACAGGTTGATCATTTCAACATGGAGCGAATTCACACAAATAAACACATTTACACCCATATACATTGCATTCATTCTATTTAGTAAATGGAGGACTCAATTTTCCTCTATCGAGTCATTCTTTTATTAATAAAAAAATAAAAAAGTAATTTATTTTTCAAAGGGGCATCAAAAATAGCAAATGCTAAATTAGAATAAAAATTTTTTAAAACTTTATTAATAAAGCATACTAATTTAAATAATAAAATAAGAAAACCATACATTTCTGTTTATTGTTTTCATTGAACCTATATAAACAATCTAGACATGAAAATGTAAATAATTTTTTTACAGCAGTCTCAACCACAACAATTAACTCTGGCCCAACTTCAACAGCTACAACAGCAGCAAAGGTCCTCCGCAACCACCAGCCTGCTCACCCATCCGAGAGTTGTAGCACATGGTAAACATTTTCATATTGCATCAAATTCGTTTCTTCTTGTTTTCTTTCCTAAAACATCGGTGCTTGAAAAGTCCATATTGAAAAATAAACTAACATAAATAAATAAATCACAAATATCCCCAAAAATTGATTGGATTGCAGTCAGTGGCCAACCTGTTTCAACGGTTGGTGGTACAAGCCTGATTAAGCCTCAGAACCAGTCCACGGTTACCCCAGTTATGGCAAAAGTGGTGACTAGTGTCCAAACACCAGTACTCACAATGGAAAGCTTGTTAGCACAGCACAACAAACAACAAACTGTCACTCAAGGTATCGTCTTGCATGCCATTTCCATCTGATTTATAACCGAAACTTCCTTTTTTTTCTATCTGTGGTTGCAACTTTTCACTAATTTTGTTTGAACGCATTTAAATTTGCCTGTTAACACATAACCTGAAGAGTACTATTTTATTTTACAAGATTCTCCCCGATGAAAAGTTTACAGATTTGTGAATTTTACTGACAATGGGAGGCTACAAATGTGGGATCAGCAATCTAGGAAGCTAGGTTAACAAATATTAGACTAATACCAAGCATTCTTGCTATTGGCCCCTAGGAGCCAAGAGAAAAAAAAAAGACGTACATATGCAAAAAGAGGAAAAACTACCTTTTTTGAATGCATGTCTTTCATGGTTATTATATGGGCCATTTTTTTTTAAACTGTAAAATAAGAAAATGTATGCTAGAATTAAATGAGATTTGAATTTAGATTTTTATAAGCTCAAATCTGAACATGTACGTACATACATACAAACTCGTGCTCCTGGAGGTGTGCTGTCTAAAGCTAAGTCAATTAAGCACCCAACGAATGCAGTTTTGAACCCACATGCATTCATTCTTATATATTCACTCTGTTTTTACATACCACTCATTTAATTAGGGTGATGGATTACTTAATATGCTTCCAACACTGTTTACACATATTATACAATTAACCTAATTGAGGGTTGATTGAGTACTCAATATTCTACGATTGATCCTCTCACATCACACATTCACTCTCAACACAAACTTTACTCACATTACACAACTAACCTTCTTATATTCTTCTCACACATTGGGATAGGTTCTCTTATGGGCGATAATTCTAGGGTGTGTATAGTGTTGATGTGCTGGTGGGTATGTGGGTGCAGTTTACCAACCAGTAAGTTATAGGAGTCAACCCCAAAGTTTTCCATGAATCTTTGAATTGTGTAATTGTCAAAAACAAAAAAAAAAAAAAAAAAAAAAAATCAGAAGAAATTGGAATGTGAAAAATTTGATAGAAATTGTATGTAGGGGGGGGGGACTTTTCCAGTTGCAAAACAAATACCAATTTTTATTACTTAAAAAAATATTTTTAAACACCAAATATTTAAAAATATAAATACAATACATCATTAATTTGTTATCTATATACAAATTAGGTTAAAAGGTTATTATGGAAAGAAACTACATAATATATACTAAGTTTATATTTCTGTTTTGCATCACAAAATACTCTTAAATACAAATTTCAGGGAAAATTTTTTCTTCAAAGTTGTTGATATGGGCTCATAAATTTCATAAGAGAAATAAATTTTTTTAAAGTGAAACTCTATATGTATAAAACCATATTTAACAGCTTTAAAGAAGGGGGTTCTTAAAACAAATTAGAACTTATAGATAAATTAAAAAAAAGGCCTACTTCAGTGTTACATCATTATATTTATATATATTATTTCATTTTTAGTATTTTTTATGTATCTAATCTAATCTCATTAATTCCAGCCTGCACATTATTCTCTAATGGTAAAATATTGCTGGGTAAAAAATATGTATGTACAAAAAGCAGATAACCAAGTTAAAAAAAAACAACACTAAAATATATACTTTTTGATTCCTAAGGCCCATTGGCAAGAAAGCTCAGCTAGATTATATTTTTGTCCAGGCAACATCAAAGTTTAATTGACATATATTCAATTAATTACACAGAATTTTTTCAAAATGAAAAATTTCTGCCACAGGTGGGACTTGAACCATCGGCTCAATATGCTGCTAAAATTGTGTATAATTAATTGAGTATACGTATTATTATGAACAAGATAAAAATATTAAAAGTTGGAAAGTTTAATTGAAATTGGTGTTTCCTCATCTGTAGCCTCCCTCCCTCAGTAATACATTTTGCTTTTGGTAAATAGTTTTCGTTAAATTTCATTCTGTATTATTATAAGTTACTTCACATATTTATTATTATATGTTTTTGCGAGACATGCTCTGTTAGGTGAAGAATGGATCATTTTGATCAGTATGTCCTCACTGTTTTGGTTTATCAGATGCATTTGGACTTCTTGCCATCTAACCTCTATTAACTGCTTCGTCCACACCCACTACTGAAGATTGAGAGAAGCCTAAACATGTCTGACAACAAATAGGAGATCCAAATGTTTAGAAACAACTGATATTTTTGTGACAGGATAAATAATAACTATGGGTTTTGTTCCCATGCCAACAGTCCTCATGAGGATCATACATGCCTGTGAAATGATAGACTCTGTACTTTGTTTAGTCATAAAATACACTAATCTTATTATTGATTATTGATCAATTAACATACCAATTCTAAAATTAATTTCTTACTGCAAGAATCTAACATGATAGTAGTCGATTAAACTTTTATAAATAATAGAAATTAAAAATATAAATAGTTTATAGGTAAAATGCTTATAGAAGAAAATAAATAAATACATGTCCAGATTAGGGGCGATTTTGGCATATGGGACTGCATTCAATTTTTTTAAATTTAATTTTTTTTAAATAGCATTTTGGTAATAAATAATAAAAAATTGTGTGGTTGTTTAGCTGGTGTGAAACTTCCAACAGTCAGCCGTGCAGGATTATCATCACAGTACGTTGTTTCACTTCCACAAAGCAGAGTAGTGCAGACCAGTATGGCACAGGTTTGTTCATGAAATTCACTTTTAATTTTATAAAAAATTAAAATAACCCCATGTCTAGGTTGTGGCTTCGACAGGAGGAAATACAGGAGTAGTTGCTGTTTCGTCGCTTGGCGATTCGAGCACAGTTGCAAAATTGGCGTCGGGGCAAGGTGTCCGAATACCAGGGTTGAACCTTGCCCAAATAACCGGGAAGCAGGTCCTTCTCGCCAGCAAACCTCAAAACGCCACGACAGTCCAGGGACAGGTAGCTGTTCTTACATTTCTAAGAGTTCATACCAGGGGAAATAATCAAAAGGCTGTTTTACAGAATGTCATCCTTGGAAACTCTGGAAACCAAACGCTGCTTGTTGGTGGATCTCAGCAGGGTACGGTTGCAGTCCTTCAACAGGGTTCTCAACAGATATTGATACCCCCTGGTGCTTTAAAAACCCTACAGGGTCTGAAAGTCATTCCTATTGCACAAGGAAAACCTTCGCAAACACAAGGTATTTTTAAAAGTTCTATCAAGGATGCCTCGTATCTCAAATTTCCTGAGCTACTTTTTAATTTTTAATCAGTTCTGTCCTGTAAGCCTCATATTTACCAGATTTCTTGACGGAGCTTCTCCATCTTCCATCAGTTCCGAATTGGAATTACAATATCTCCTAGATTTCCCTATGCTGTATTTCCATCTTACATCAGTTCTGTTGTGCCAGCTGCTCCCCACCCCATTAGCACTTATAAAAAAACTATTTTTTTATTACCCATTTTAGTTTATTTTTTAAAAATACCTTTTTAGGTTATTTTACATAATAGAGTATTTTAATTTTACATATATGTTTTTTATTGGATCGATACTCCCACATACAATTTTATATATATTTTTGTAAACACATCTTTGTACTGCCTTATCCTGCTTCCAAATCTCCAGCAGTTCCAGAATAAAGTTTATTTTTCAGTTCCAATTACTAATTGTCACATTTAAATTTTAGGCAGGCAGCAGGTGTTTGCTCGTATCATTAATCCTAGTGGTGTTAGACCAGTTATAACTGCCAATATTGTTCAACAAGATTCTACAAATACAGTACAAACTCAGTCGCCTTCTACATCTACCAAGGAATAACCGCTAAAAAGACATTTTATTTTTATATGAATGTTTTTTATAATCAAAAAAAAAAAAAAAAAAAAATCAATCCAAGTGCAATACTTAAAAATAGGAGGTCCATATTGATAAACAATAATTGTATATATGATTGTATATATAAAAAGCCGTGAGAAATAATATTTTGAATTTTATAAACTTATTTAATGTAGTTTGTTTTACTTGGTATTGTATTTTTATCATCACAAAATATTGTATAAACTGACATTTGTTCACACCTACTTTTTTGTTTTTTATTTATCAGAATGTAATTTCTACAATGTAATTAATTTCTTTTTATAATTTATGCTTCTTGGACAAACATTGAAATTTACATAGGAATATTTTTTTATATAAATTTTTATTGAAATGAGCCAAATCACCTGTAAAATTTTTATTTAGAACAATTAATTTATATGAAAGTGTACAAATTAAGAGAGGAAGATGCTTAATCAATAGCATAGTCAATTTTTATATGTGAAGAAATAAAGGAAAAATTGTAAATATTTTTTCCTGCTAGGTCTCTTTCGAAACTAAATGTATTCATTGTGTACATATTGAACATTTTTTGCAATAAAGTGGACATAGATATTAATATTACATTGTAAATAGTTAAATAAATATCATGGATATAAAATGGGCAGAAAGCCCTGTACCCTTTTTCTAAAATGTAGTTTTATTTATTCGTGCCCTGTCATGTATAATAACATTTTTGTCTGGTACTTCTAAACATTTGTGTTTACTGAACCCCGCTTAACTTTCGAGTGGTCATGTCTACCATATAGGGTATACAGATTCCCCCTTTCAATTTTTTAAAAATTATTTACATTTCTGAAAGTTTACTTTTAACATTTATAAGGAAACAACTGACATAAAACAACACATAAAAAATTATTTATTTACCAATAACAATAATTTTGAAAATAAAGTACTTTGCCTCTTGTTATTACTTTTATTACTGTTATTACATTATTATTTTTCAATTAATTATGTTTTTAGTTGAGATAAAAGTCAGTGTCACGAAAGGGATTTGAACCCACGATCTTCGGCTAGATATGCTGCTGCTCTACCACTTGAGCTGTTATGACTTTGATCCACTCTACCACTAACTCTCCATCTCAAAACCACCTTTTTGAATTTTCCCTCCTTTTTGCCATTTTATCTCAATGGTCAAAACCATAATTAATTGAAAGACAATAATAGTAGCTAGCCGTACCAAAAGGTAATTATAGTATCCATAAAATGGTCAAGCGAACCACGAAAACTAGTGAATTTTTTTTTAATGTATATCAACTCCTGGGCTGCAGGTGATTTAGAAAAAAGTAAAGGCGAACCCCTGACCTTTACCTTACAGTGAAGAGCATTGTGCCAACACCTTAAAAGTTGTGACCAACCCCTCTCTAATTAAATTTCTATGATGACATTGTGAGTTAAGAATTGCATACTTTGCAAGACAAGAGAATTACAAGTCTGCTCCAGCATGACTGCTAGAAGATTTTTTCCCATACTTGGCAATATGCCACTGGCGGAGACTGTGCCAAGGAGATGGTAAAGACTAGCCATCTACTCAGGCAGCCAGGCCGTCCTGAGGTGCGCATCGTTGGTAAAGTCTCGATTTGCTTGAGATTGCACTATGGACCTTGTCAGACATTGGGAGGAACAACCACCCAGAGCAGAGGGGTAACAAGTAGGATGATAAATTGGCCTGGAAAGTTTGATGAGCCCTCAACCCCTTTTGACTCATACCAATCTGCCATTGGATTAAAAATAAGTCTATTCAATAGGAATGTAGCCCAGGACAGAGGCATGTGAAAAAGTTCATTGAAGAACCATTGGCAGAATTCCTAAATCTAGGACGTGTTGGGACTAGAGTAATAGTTGGATTACCAACTAGACAATGCAGACTCGGAGTGGGAAATTATTGTATTATTATTATTATCCGTATTACTTGCCAGAAGGAAGAAGGGATAGAGAACGTCTCTATTGGTGCATAGGTTTATTACGCTAGGATTTCAACACCTGGGAGGGGAAAAACCCTGGCTACTAATGGATATGAAGTCATTGAAAAAGCATTTGAATCTGGTAAAAAACTTTAGGCTTAATGAGGAACAATAAAGTCGCACACTAGACGAATACTGATCGCAGTGCGCAGGTTGTAAAGAGGCGACTCCTTTTATATTATCTATTTACTGATTTCAAACTTGCATTTGATTCTTAATATCCATTTTCATTGCCACGCAAATTCGCATTAAACAATTTTGATGGATACTTATTTTTTTCTTTTTTGCCTACTTTGCCGGAAGAGTCTATTAGTTTTTGTAACTTTTTACATAGCTAATCTCATTTAAAATAGCTTTATTATTATTTTATTATTCTACGTAAAACTGTATTAATTACTGAATTTTTTTTTTGTTAGCAAGCATGCTCAAATACACTACTATTTGTTTATTTTCGACAATAACTAGGCTTAAAGATTAATAATTGACTAAAAAGTAAACACAACGTTAATAACGTTTTGTTTGTCTTTATAAAATGTTACTAATCCTTTTATAGTCTTTAGATTAAAATTAAAGAAAATGAATTTAATTTCATTCTTTCCAGAGCTAAGTTGTCGAGTGAGTTGTTTTTTAAATTGTTGGTTAAACAAATTTGAGTAAAAAATAAATTGTTTTTTTTTTGTTTGTTAAAAAGATGGTTTTAAGCCAAGATTTGCCCGGGCAAATGCTTTGGCCGACGGACAGACCCCAAGTGTTTTATGTCCCATGCTCTACGTCCATGATTATCTATAGTGGTTTAACCGAAGTCTCGATTGAAGGTAGCGGTCGACAGCGATGTACAACGCCTAAAGATGAGCCGTCATTTAGCGGATTCCTTGATAGGTAGTCAACTTCAAATGATCGGAAATTTAAGGGTGAGTTCAAAACAGTTGCGGTGGCCACTTGTAGTAACGTAGTATTGCTATTACTGGGGAAGTATCGAGTAGACGCGACTATTCGCAAATTAGCACCTCGCATGAATACTGGCGCATGGCTGTTTTCTTCACAGATGTATGAAGGAAGACGTGGAGAACGCTTTGTTTCATGTGCCATTCGTGAAACTCTCCTTTCAAATATAGTCAGAAATGATTATCATACAGATAGGATCTTTGACTGGGCTATTTATTGAGGAAGTTCTAGATGCAGTGGTCCTATTGGCTCCATTAGTTAAGGACAACTTCGTGTTGATGAATGATAATGTAGCTCTGTCACCCATTAGTTGGAGGATACAGGGATTACCATAATAAATTTGCCAGAACGTTCTCGTATCATGCTACTAAAACAACTATGGAACATGATAAAGAGATCGTTTCGCAGCTTTCAACAAGGTTGACAGATTCAGACCGGTTAAAATTGTTCCTTGTTCCGATCGCTCGATGCCTAGGAGACCAAATAGCAAATGATGGGAACCCATGCAGGTGGACAGAAGGCACAAGTGCCGCTCGTCCCCACTGATTGTCTCTACTCAAAAGACACTGCTCGGCATTCGTTCTTCACACCAGTCGCCTAGTTGAGCCAACCAAGGAAAGCGTTGCAATTACCAGTTTCAACGTGGAGCAGTTCATTGGAGGAATTCGTGTTAGTCCCGCGATATGGGACATGAGGTGTGAGCTACGAAATTAAAACAAACAAAGCTTGGAGGGAGTAGCCCAACAGTATTTGTGAGAAAGCGACCGTTTCCCAATTGTATACAATTGTATACCCACACGTTCATAAATTTTATTATAAAATTCTTCAATTCTTTCAGGCTTTTTGTTACAACCCAAGCCTTGATATTGGTTTGGCACCGTGGTTTGGTCTGGAAACTCAAGGACATCCTACCCTCTATGTGCTTTCTCATCGTTAAGTTCTGCCTGGTTGCATTAGACTGCTAACATCCTCTCATTCCTTTATACAGCCTGGACGCGGGACTCCCTTAGAGTAGAGCTATCTCGTTGCTGTTTTCAGCATATACTACTGGTGGATACGCTCTCTTATCTTACTACTGCAAATTATTACCGAATCCTTTGTGGTTCGACAGAGTTGGCTAACCTTTTGTTTTTATTTTGATACCGTACCAAAAGTATCGACCAAATTCTTTCCTATAAAGCTATATAATTGAGCTTTATCGTTAATTGCAATTTAGCAGGGTTATGCCAATAATTTCGATTGTTGGCAGTTGCGATATTTACGGAATTGACTGTAGCGTTACCAAAGTAGACGATATTGCTTGTTGTATGCGATCATCCTCGTCGTTTTCAGGATTTAGCCATCTTACTTAGTAGGCTTCATGAATATATCTGTGTACTAATCAGTGAAACGTTCAACCGGCCGCATTTGCCTTTTAAACAGGGCCTGGCCGTCACCGGATGTATTTTCCGGGTGTATTTCCAGCTCTTGAATAATACTGGGTTTCCTCCTTTTTGCTTCTCTTTTTGCAGAAGAGCAAGCACAAGAAGTGCCCCGGGTTCTAATATCGTACTGATTTCCTGTTGGGAAGAGAGGGTCATTCCACAAGTTACCTGGTGTAGTGAAACCAGCAAAGAAAGAATTTTAACGCAGCAGTAAACAAGCTGAGAGTCATCCGGGCAACTACGCGGAATCAGCCAAACCGCCTCGTCTGAAAGAGGCCTTGGGCTCGTTGGGAAGACATACGAGGTAATATATTACTAGTAAAACTAGGTAATAAATTGTTAATTAAAGTCTAATAATCAATAAATGATTTGCAGGAGTTCTGGTGAATTCTGGCGAATTGAAAAACCGCCATATTTCTATGATTTTTATTAAAACTCATAAATTTCCGATCTCGTTTAAATTGGTAAACGTTAAAATAAGCATGTTGCAATTAACATAACAATAAAAATACATGGTTTCGACCTGGTATTACAAAAAAAAAGTTTCGTTAAAATCGGTGGTCCCACGTCCGTAGCATCTCTCTGTCTGTAGGAGTAGAGGCATTGGTCTTATCATGGAACTGTATATTAATGTTTAACCGTTAAAAGATAATGGTGATCTATGGCCAAATGGGTTTTTCAGCTGCTGTGTTCCGAGGCGTATTTTACTTACCAGATATTTTATGTTTTCCGCCCAAGTTAGCTCTTGGATAAATGTGCACGACTCTGGTATCTCACTACATTCTTCATTGCTGCAGAATTTAACGGTTGATTATATATTGTTTAAAAAAGACAATAGGAAACGAGATAAAGGAGTTGATATCAAACAATGCAGTTCTTCATAATTTTATTATCTGTTAAACAACATGTAAGTATATGTAGTACGATTTTTCAATCTTGAGATTAAGAACAATTTTTATATTAATTTTCCCATTGGCAGTGATTTACATATACATTGATTGCTAAATTAAATTAACTAGCTATTAAACATTTTTGTTTTGCGGTACATAGATTTAACATACAGTACGTTGAAGACAGTGATTACAAGTTCATTGTAAGTCTTAATTTACAATAATTACAAAACGAATTATAACACGATTTGCGTGTTACACAGTATTTTTTTTAATAAACCAACTTTAAATATTTCGTTCCTTTACAACCTTAATTGACATCATTAAGTTACATGTTTGAACAAAACAGATTATTGAAATAAATATTGGTTTGAAAAGAAATTGTAAAACTCAATTGAGATATGCATTCTTTTTGAGTATTGCACGCTAGGCACTTGTTTTTTTCTAATACCAACTTTCTTAAAATCTATCAGTCCTCCTCCATACAAAAAGTGTTCCTTACTGGTGACATTAGCATCAAATATATTTATATAAAAATAAGGAATTATTTTTTTGTTGAAAAAAATTACTTTTTGTTAGGAATGTCGGGTTAAAATAGTTTACACTTTAAAATCTAAAAGTTCAATAGCAAAAAACGTGCAAAAAATTTTAAAGATATTTTAGGCTTTTGCGGTCCTATGCCAAATAGCTACCTTTTAATAAAATATAACGCATCATATTCCTAGCTCCTCTTACAAATAAACGCTTTCCTCCTTTTAAACCGAACGTCTAATCACAATCAATCACAGTATTAAATAATAAGCGATAAAGAGCACCATTCGTGACTATCCTTTCCTTCCTACTACTGTCTAATGAACGAAAACAATTGCAAAATAAATAGAAAACATCCTAAACTACACATTTACATACGAATATTGTTTTTGTTATTTGAAACAAAAATCCCAAGTGTTCATCCATATTTGGTACTATCGGTTCTGTGATGTACACTTGGTTGACTATCTAGCGATATATTACAGCGATTTGTCTTCTTTAGAACTGACCTGCTTGCGGTTTTTGAATAAACGTGACCTGCTTGGAATATCGTGGCTTAATTTTGATGATTTGGAACTTATTGCTACGGTCATAGTCAAAAACCAAACTTTACAATGATAAATAAATATGCATAATAAACATCGTACAGCATGAAAAATCCCATCTGTCTCATGACAAAGAATATATCAAGAAAACAATACTAAAAAATTAAATTAAAGAACACACATTATAAAAGTAAAGCTAAAAATTTAAACAAAATTGTACAGCTTGTTTATAATTTAAGTCAATTAACAAACTTATAACTGTATTACCATGCACGTCTGCACTATTTTAAAAGCGGTTAATTGCAGTGGGTAACGATGAAAAGTAAATTTCGGCTAGTTGGAGTAGGTGAATTTATTTTCAAATAGATTCTTCAGGGATGAAGTGAAAAAGGTTTTCTCTAATTCTAGCTTTACACAGAGTCCACAACCCAGAGCGAGTTGACACTAGAGCAAGTCTGACAGACTACTCTTGATGTTTAGAACTGATTTTTACAAGAACAGATTGAAGATTAGTTTTCGGATATTATCGATACTGAAGTTATGTGGAGTAGAATATATTTTGAATATTTACAAGTGTGAGTACGAGTATTATTTTTTATTGTCTCAAGGTTTGTAATGTTTTAAAGGCAGGAACAAGGAGATTAAGGAATTTAAGGAAATATTTTAAGTTAGGCCTCAGTATGGATACCATGAATAAGCCCACAGATGTCTACAACATGTTTACACATCTATTGAATTTCTCGTACAGTGTACCCCCAAACTTGAAATACATATAGTAACATGGACTTAGTAACAGGATTTAATAAAATTCGTTATACGTTTGAAAGCTCTCTTTTAGCTGAAGAGGACACATGTTGACAGTGTTAAAAACATGCTTTAATTAAAAATTTTTTTTAACAGAGACGTGTTTCAAAAATTAAACATACCGTTAAAATTAACTAACACTTAGCGATACAAAGAAAAATATCCAATACTACTAATTTAGCCTAATCGTAAGTTAGAAAGTCTGACTGAATTGAATCTGATAAATTAAAAATTTGAGAAATGAAGTGAAATCTTATTATCAATGATTATCGTCACGTCTAATTTAATAATTGTAGTTGATTTAAAACCAGGTGGGCAGGCACGGCACTGAGAACCAGCTGACTCCACCCTGGATCCTTCCAGCTATACTAGCTCGAGACAATCTTGCGTCTAAATCGACTAAACCATTATACACTACCTCGCTAAGTTCTTCGAGTTTTGGACGGTGTACGGCCGAAAGTAGGTGGCCCAAGGAGAAACCGCAGAAGGAACATCCTAACCCGACACCGAATTGGCCATTTGATTTACGGCTATGTGTCTGCCATAGAGAAAGTTAAAAACTTAATTGAAGGGCGTCATTCCTTGGTTCTACATAGGGAGCGAGTAGCTGGTATGAGAATTGTGCTCGATCATGGCAGCCGATATTTGGGTCGTATTCCGATTCACGGAGGAAACTGGATAAATTCTGTATATATATATATATATATATATATATATAGATCTTTTTGTTTCTTGCAGGTAATCTTATTATTGTATATAATCTGAGTTTGGTGTTTTAACTGTTTCTTGAGGTATTTATATGTATGAATGTGTGTAATACAATAGCGTCGATGGTGGTGTATCTGGAACTCTAATCTGAAACCTGTATAAATAAGAGGGAATGTCTTTAAGAATAGGCGAGAGAGTGAGTGTATTTCGATTAAAACTGCATGTTATGGGCTGGAATATTATTTGTGAGAACCTCTCGAGCTTCTCTTGAACTATGGGTACGGATAAGAGTTTGACCCCATGGTACCAAAAGCGGAGTGGCGATTCTCGCGTCAGAATTAAAAAAAAACTTTTCACATGATATAAAACATGAGGCAATTACACATAATTATACCATCAAAAAGAATGGTTAGGTTATTATTCATTATAATTAATTGAAAATAACCAAACAGAATTGGGTAAATTGAGCTTGTAGTTACTGTCAATTTTGGTCTGTTAGACAGATTTCAATTTTTCAGATTCATAAGACCCTATATCCCAAGAGGAAATGTCACAAAAAGTTTATTAGCTTAAAAATAGGAACTTTTTGTCCTTTTTGGATAAACTAAAATGGGCTGAATGGATTTAAATCTAGATTGATTATTTATAAGAGAGAGTTGTTTAAACTATTACTCAGCGTCTAGAAATTTACGATAATTGGAAGATAATTATATTCAATCTCCTTGTTGAAACGGTTGTAAATTCCGAGGGGACTCCTTTTCGGTGTCTGCACTCCGACATCGGTTCCGTTTAACGCTTGCAAATCCCAGCTTTCTACCGAGTCCTGTTCCCCTCCAGGATCGGCCCCCTTAATTCTCATTCAGTAGGAGCAATTACTGTTATCAGAGCAGTAAATCTGATAAGACCCGTGGTCGGGATCGATACGCCAAGTCACCGTCTGTATCTATGAGACGGAAATAGCGGCTTTCTGGGAATTACTAGGTGGCCATTAGGAGGTTGGAAACTCGGCTGGAATAAATTCCTCGCCTCGGAGGTTCCCGAAGGGAATGATAACTTCCGACCTCCACAAATCTTTCATCGGCAGACTTCGATGGGGTTAAACTAGTTTCTGAATTTGCAGACCTTTTGATAAACTCGCCTTCTTAAGGTCAACTTTGCAAATGCACTTTTTAAGGGTGGCAGTCTCCCAGCACAAAACGATTTGCCGACCGTTCGAACGAATATAGAAATACGTCCTTTTGGGGGTCCGCCTAACATCAAAATGTTATATAAAAGTTGCATTGAAAAGCTCAAAGTCTTACACCAAAAGATAGGGGATGTGACTAGATAAAAGTCACAATTTCACAAGTCCTATTTTAAAATATGTATTTTCTTTAAGCTTAAATACTATATTCTGTTATTATTTAAGAGACTATATTCTTTAAGACTAACACCTTGATGATATTCGCAAGTCCATTTCTTGCTGGCTGTTTTCGACCGACCTCCGAAGACTAAAACAAAAAAAAATTAGCGTAAACGGGGGGGGGGATCGAAAACGACTACAGAAAAGGCTCAAGAGACCAGCAGGTAATTTCTGATTATCATGGTCTGCCTGTCCTTGAAATTGTAGTCTGTCAGAAGGATTTCGGTTTTTCAAAATTTTCGGTGGTTGGTCTATCTTTTTTTTTTTCAATTTTTCTTTTTTTGAAAGGAGCAAACTTTGACTAAGACCAAAAAAGTAAAAATGCTTCGAACAGAAACGACCAAACTATAGAATATGAAATTTCAAACGTTGAGATATGATTGAAGCTGAATCTAATAGTTTGGTAATATCCGATCCTCCTCATCTTCCTAACATCGAAACTTAATGTGATGACCTGTTTCGAGTTTTCAACATTTTCAACGATCGTTCTAAGTGATAGTTGATCAATTGTGTCCTCTTGTACGTACTAACCTTAGCGGAGATTTGCTGAAGGTGGTCCAGGTCATCGTGTAAATATGACCTGGACGCACTTTCTTTCATATATCTTCATTTTCTATTATATAAATCAAACTGATTGATTTGTGATATGTCTCCGCAGATCTATCAGAAATCTCTATCAGAAGTGACCGTAGAGCAAGCTAGTAGAACTGTTGTGTCATTATTTGGCAATTATTATAACAAAATATACGCTTAAAAAATAGAACAATGGAATATCTGTCTGCTTGGAGTCGAGTTTACTGATAAAATATTGAAAAAAGACAATAAAATAGCCAATAAAATATAATAATATTTCCTTTCTTTTATAACATAATTAGAAAGAAAAAGAAAACAAAAAATTAATTAATTTGAAAAATAAAATAAAATTAGAATAATCTGGTGAACACGGAAGTTGATAGATTTATATACCAGTAATTATAAAAATTTCTTCTGATAAATCAACCAAACCATCAAATTGAATCAGTTCCCCGCGGCAAAACCAAGCGTGACGAGCGAATTTTATTAGCTGCAGGTTTGGCTCATTTACAAGTTTGATTAGACTTTCTTCCGAGGGCATAGCACTACCCAAATAAGAAGCACGTATCTCGGACCAAATGGTACATTTAGCCAAAAAGTGCACGATTGTTTCCTTTTCCCTTGGATTGCACAGAGAACACATTTCTCTTTCCCACTGGCAGCCCATCAAAAGCCTGTTGCGTCATTATCTGTGGTGTAAAGTCCCAATACTTGTCGGACCTGTGGGGATCATTCTGATAGATAAAAGAGGGCGATTAAGTAATGGGTATTTGTAAAGAAATGCTTTTATTTGTACTCGTACCGGAGACTTTCCTTTGTGACACACGCAGTAGAACGCTGTACAAATGTTGTCCATACAGTCACTAATAATCATCACACATTTCTACACGAGAAGAACCAAGATCATGGGATTGTATGAACAAATTTCAACTACATTTGGGCACGAAGGTGAAAGCAGTCTGAAGGACATCGCCTGCAATGAGAAGAAGCTCGCATCGGCTATCAACCAGAGAACCTTTTTTGCTGAAATGCAGCCATCGCAAGGTATTTCCTACAAAAAAACAACAAAAACAATTTTAACTTCACAAACGCCACACTAACATAGCGAAACACCAGAATTAACGACATACATAAAGCCACAATAAATTTCAAAAGAAACATTTTAAACATAGAAATCACCACGAGCATCAAAAACATTAACAAAAAATTACACCAATTTAAAACTCAGTGCCGCCAACATAATACCTTCAGACCAAATTAAAAACAAACACATTAAAAAAATTAAATAACTTAATCAACAAACAAACATCTGTTAATACAAACAAATGATTCCTAAACCTAACCAAAATTAAACCTAAATTTCCTCCAGAAATCCAAAACTTCCCATCACTTAGTCCCAAACATTCCATTCTTTACAATAAAACAGCTAAATTAATTACGGATGTAGACTATGCAATCCAAAAATCCACAAAAAGGGAGGAAGAAAAAGACATAATACGATCAAAATGCATTAACACAATAACAAATCGCTTACAACTCCTCACTACAAATCAACACAATCTATCTCAACGAACATATACCAAAACCAAAAATTTTCTCAAAAATAATCTTGACATACTCTTGGCACGATAAAGAAAATGTTTTTCTGAAACCTTCATCACACCAGACCGCATCTCACGATTTCGCAATAATTATCGATTTTAGGTATAGTTATAAGTTTTTTATGCCATTTTTATCCTAATATCCACAATGAATTTTGGAGTTATGTCGATTGGTATGATATGCGTCCGCCTCGCTTTTAATATGAAGAAATTAATCAATATTAAATATTAAATTATTAAAAGCATTATTATCGTATATGTGAGCGGACGAAAACATTTTCCAAGAAAAATGTATAAATTTCAAATTTAAATCACCGAATATTTTTAATTATAATATAAAAACCAGTGTTCTATTGAAAGCAGTTTATTCAAAATCTTTTTTCTTTGGTCCGCCGCGTTTCGTTTCAATCTATTTTTGCATTTTACTACAAAAGCGTAACTCTTGGTTCTGGGACCTGATCCTTTCTGAAAACACAAAACCTTAGAGTTTGTTATTTATTGCCATTATTCTTTCATAGAGAGCATAATTTTGTTTATTTTAATTACATTATGAGGTAGTCAGATTTATTTCTGGTTGTGATACTCGTAGAAACGAATATTTCAAGGGAAATTTTATGTAATAAATCACCGAAGATCTTTAAAACAAAATAGAATATTGACAGGAGTTTGGTGAAAATCACTCTTCATTGGTCCGCTAAGTTTCGCTTTTCACCCCTCGGACTGGAGAGATAAAACGGACATACATTCTAGATAAACACGATTATTTGAATATGTACGTGTTGTTCTTGTCGGTTTTGAATCAGGCGGGTTTGATAATTGCCTTTACTGACTAATGTTAGGCTTTTATGACTCTTAGCTAACGATATGTGTCAAATTGGTGTATTCCAAATGCCAAACCGTTTCGATGCAGAGTATCCATTTTTATTCGTTTTCCCGTATTTAATTAAACCCTCGGCGACTTATCTTCGGGTTTAACGCTCATAACGGCTAATTCTCTTATTAAATCCGTTTAACAAATGGCCCGCAATGATTTACCCAGAGCCGAGTATGAAATCTGTTTATTGTTAAGGGCCCAGCGCACAAGTTAAAAATTGAAATCGTTTAATAAAATCTACAGGAGTTTTCTTTTCCAGCTTTTTAGCTCCGTTTTAATTTAGGACCCGTCTTGTTTAAGGATCACTTTAAAAAAAAGTTATAACTCCGTTTTATTTAGTCTTTCTTTTTTCCGTTTGACCTTTGAAAGCTTGCTTTTCATTTCTGAACCTAGGGAAGAGTGTTCTGACGGTAAAGTAGTAAACCTGGAAGACAATCTACCGAAATCTTCTCTTTAGTGCAGTCGTAAAACTTAAAAAAAATGTATAAAGTTTTCTATGATTTATCCAATCCGTTGAGATTGAGGGGTGTCGCTACAAAAGTACACATTATAATTTTACAGCAACAGTTGGCTATAAAGTTTTGAAATTTTTTTAGCTTTGCTTTTAAAACATCTTAATATAAAATTCTTCTCTACCCTTTACATAATCTAGCTTCCAAATGGTTTAACATAGCAGTAATCATTTTAAATTCAATCGAACTGGTATTTTTAATAAATTACATTATGTCTCGTTCTAATGTAACTTGGGATTTGTATTGAGGTACGATATTTGCGGGTCGACCTAACATCATTGCTCTGCTTTTTCTCCGGTTATTGGGAAATTAATTACACTCTATTAGGAGAAAGGTTTTAATCTACTTTGCAAGATGAGGATAACTATATTAGATTTTCTACAATTCTAAATCTTTTCAATTTTTAAAATTAATTATAATAATATCTCAACTTTGAAAGCAAAATAGCACGTAAGTGTCCTGTGAAATAGATTAATCTATTATTTTCGAAGTCAGTGAACAGTGGTTTAGTAGTGTAAATTATACAATTTTCTTATTAATGCTATACACTTCTCAGATGTGTCGTGCGTATGAGCAATCTTTCTTTTTATAATGCAGAAATTACCTGTTCACTTCGGTTTTATTATTCCACTAATTTCTTGCAATACTGCTTATTGAGCTAATATTACGAATATTACAACAGCCAACATACAAAGTCATGTTTTTTCGTGTTTATTTCATTCAATATTTGTTGGGTTTTTGGACTTGATATTATACTCAATTGGATTAATTTTTAAATAATGTTCGTGAACATTAGAAAAAAAAAATCATTATTCGTTTCATAATCTTAAGTATACTTTTCATGCCTATTTTGTTCCATTTTATAATAACTTTATCATAATGTTTAAAGTTTAAGACTCCTCGGTTATACCCGTGGTGTCAAATTATTGGATTATTCTCCTCTCTTTTATTCTCCTATTCACATTTTAAAATTTTGTTTTCAAATCCTTTTGGGTTGTTAAATCAATTATGCTTTCTCGGCAGTTTTGATCTCTCTTCACTCTCTTATATCTGTTCTTTCCTTGTACCTTTACAATCTCTCTCTCTCTCTCTCTCTCACGCGTTCTATTATTCTAACATAATTGCTCTCTCTCTCTCTCTCTCTCTCTCTCTCTCTCTCTCTCTCTCTCTC
>CM077105.1:1195619-1209606 GCA_039619505.1 Cimex hemipterus | reverse complement strand
TCTCTCTCTCTCTCTCTCTCTCTCTCTCACTCTATATATATATATATATATATATATCCCTCACACCCTGTGAATTTTAGATGGTCGAAGGGTGTAAAAATTACTTACAGTAATATTTTGAAAGGAACAGGTCTTACATTACCAGGAAGAAGACGGCTGATATGAAAGTATTTCTAAACGGCCGGAGATGGCTGTGTCGAAGGCTGTTGGATATGTTCGACAAGCCTTACAGCAGGAAGTCCTTGTTGGTGAAGGTAATGATCAAAATAATTGATAATATTTCTATCGATGACACGTAGGGTATGCTGAGGTTTTGGCTTTTTGAAGATGACGACAGCGCGTAGATTGCTTGTTAAAGAGGTTAACAATATCATACGAGGGTGCTTTTTTATAAGATAAATCTAAATGGCTATTTTTATTATAGGATGCCACGTGCCTCTTCGGTAACAAGTAGCTTGTTGTTTTCTTTGTTGGAATGGGAAGAAATTTGGCGAGAAGCGAAAAAAACAAAAGCAGTTGCAAAAATATTTTTGTCACATATTTCCTCGCCAAAAATGAACGATAAATTGTTATTTTGTTAATGCTACCTCGTATTAAATTAAAATGCGCATTTTTGTGGATTCTTGTTTACATGATCACGCTTAGTAGAAATAAAGGAACGCCGCGTTCGAATATGCGTGGCACAGTTGGCAGTCCGACGAAGGAAAACGGGATAGAAAGCGATTGCAATTTATCGCTTTATTAAACAAATCGTGAAAGGATGGGGAGGAGATCGTTTGTACTTTTCGGGACTAATCTACATAAAGCCATTTTGGGAAGCCCCTATTAGGTCGAAATTAAAGTCTACCTCCTTCCCGTTCTGTAAAGGACCTTTGCAAAAGACATAAAATTTGTTTGGGCTCCTTTTCCTTCCAGACACCCCTCCCTTTACAAACTCCTATTAGGTTGTTTTATTGACCTTGCTCGCAAGATAATTCATAAAATGTTGAACCCTCATTTAAATAAATTTAAAAAAAAGGGGCGTCTATTCTTGTATTTCTGTTTTGCATCATAATAGTCAAAATAATATAATAAAAAATAGGCACTCTCAACACGACACACAAAAATGGCACAATTACACAGAAAACGATCTCAATAAAGATCGAAACGTTGGCACGATAAAGAAAAGGCTTTTCTGATACCTACATCACACCAGACCGCATCTCATGATTACTAAATAATTAATAAAAAATACTATATAATAAGTCCATATTTGCTGTATTTACTTACTTACGACAAATACTGTGAGGGAGATAGAATCAGAATTGATCCGCCCTGTTTAGCTTTTGAAGTTTATGAAGCTATTAGACAGTTATATTGCCTTCCTTGCCCATTAATGTAAAAAGTGTCGCACATCAAAGGTTGATAGCTGTTATTAAACAAAGGAGAATATGAAAAAAATAGCGTTTTCGTGTATTTTTACACCTTGAGCACTTTTTACTGTATATGGCTCTTTTATATTCTCTAGGTAATCTTATGAAAAACATCCCTGTTACTGCGACTTCCATCACAAAGCAAAACGTCGTAAAAAGCAGTGACTCTCTGATGACCTTTTAATAAAACAGACATACTAACAGAATAGCTTTGATATAACAATAAATTTTGACTTGCTTGATTTATAAAAAATTTAATAAAATTATTGTATTTCTCAGGATGTTTTCATGTAAATGCGTTGAGTATTTATTTTTCTTTTTTCTTTCAAATATAAGAGTTAGTTTAATGAACAATTAAGGAAAATACATTTAACTAGACATAGAAAGGACTTTACAACACGCCATTGACACATTATCACGAAAAGCAGATGATGTAGGTTTCAAATTCTCTTTGTCTAAAACGGTATTTGTACACTTTTGTAGACTGAGGAAACATCACGAAACACCTCGGCTTTTCCTTTCTGGCGTTGAAATAAAGGAAGTCGATGTTGTCAAATATTTGGGAGTTTCTTTCGACAACACCCTTCGATGGAAACCTGAAATAGCTCAATTGTATAATTCAGGAAGGAAAATACTAGGCCTGATGAGATTCCTTGTTAATTATAATTGGGGAGCGAATAGAGACATTCTTTTAAGAATATTCAGCATGTACTTAGGAGCAAAGCTTCGATATGGAGCAGCAGGTTACTCTTCAGCGCGAATATCAACTTTAAAACCTCTAGATAGAATTTATTACCAAGGTATTAGGATTGCAACAGGGCCGTTTAGAACAAGCCCTTTATATAGTCTCTGCAATGATGCCGGTGTCCTTCCACCGGAACTTTTCAGGGAGGAGGCAATTCTTAGGTTTGTTGCTAGACTTTGGTCTAAGCCTTTCCACCTTCTATATCCTTCAGTGTTCCGTAACCCTCACCAAAATATGTACTCGTTGCTAAGAACTAGGACGAGACCTCTCAGAATCCATGGTACAGAAATGTTGAGATTAGGAGGGAATACCTTGCCGGCGGTTGAGAGTTTTAAATTGCTAGATTGCCACAATTATCGAAGATCTGGCCTTATTGAACAAAAGAGACACACCTTCTCTGATGATCAAGGCAGAATTCTTGCGAATTTTAAATAACTCTCCCAATTATAAAGTATTTTATACTGATGGGTCTAAAAATGAAATTGGGGTAGGGTGTGGGATATTTGCAGATGAGTATAACTCCAGCTGGTCTTTACCCAATGAGGCTAGCGTATACACAGCTGAGCTTAATACAATCAGAAGATCATTGAGCAATATAAAGGAATCGTCAGGAATTTGTAATGCCATCTAAAAGTGGTCTCGAAGCAATCAAAAATAATTTCTCGGTTGACCCTTACATCTTAGAAATTCACAAATATCTCTATGAATTCAGAACACTCAACAAGCATGTGATATTTGTTTGGGTTCCTAGTCATGTCGGCATTTCTGGAAATGAAAAAGCTGATCAACAGGCAACAAACGCTGCAAACCATCCACACAGAACAGATCAATTTCTTCTCCGTCCAGATGATATAGTCGCTTATGTTAAAAACATTATCGAACGAAAGTGGGCGGCAAGATGGAATGCCTGTAGGGATAGTATGAAAGAAATTAAGCCAGCTGTACATAAATGGCCAACTGAAGAACTCGAGAGAAAAGAACTTGTAATTCTCTCTAGATTGAGAATAGGTCATATCGGGTTAATTCATAATAGACTTTTAATAGGCAACAACCTTCCAACTTGTCCTCGATGTACGCGAAGTGGAGAACGCATCATTTTGACAGTGAAACGTATTTTGGTCGACTGCCCCACTTTACAACCCTTTAGGCAAAGGCTCAACTTTTCCAGAGATTTACAGGAGTTACTGGGTCCCCAGGGTTTCTTTCGAAGAGCGCTTTTCAGTTTTCTCAAATTTATTGGAATTTACAATGAAATTTAGGCCTTTTCCCAAATTGTTATACTATTGAAGGCCTGCTAATGTCTGCATAAGAGATGTGCGTGCATGATTTCTTTTTTCAAAAGTTTTTGAGGCTGCCGGAGCGGAAAAATGAAATGGAAGACAATAAAAATTGCGGGGTAATGCAATACAATGCCCAATATCGCAATTTAAATAAGAAAAATAGCACCTTCAAAATGAAATAAATAAATAAATAAATAAATATTGTGTTTTGTTTCTTATTATTGTTATGTAGAATTAGCATCATACTTGAACGGAAGAATAAAAGGATAAAGATGAGCCTATAATCACGCTGAGACTGTTGCTAGTCTGACTCCATTATTAAAATAGAATGTTTGGATGTTAGGGCGTGACCTTAGCCGTTAAAACGCCCTTAAAAATTAATAATAATAATAATAACTAGACATAGACGTGATATAAAAACATCGAGACTTGGCGGATTCTCGTTTGTATTTTATTCTCGTTCACCAAGGAATTCTCATTTGAACTATTTTGCTGTCTTAAACCAACGTAATAACTTTTAATTTATCAATATTTACATAATGAATAGTAAAAATAACTGAAAGAACAAAGTCAAGAATATTAATTAAGTTTTTAATGCGGACCACATCCCGTAAATGTTATACCTGTAAATGCTATAATTAGCTAAAAATGTATTTGTTTTAAAGCATATTCAATGAAACATATCCAATAGCCCAACAATAAAATCAGGTTTAATTAAAAAAGGGGGAAATTACAAATAAAGAGCTATAGACATTTTTGGTAACATCAAAATACCAAAGGACACTTCTGAACAGATGCACTTTTTTTTCTTTCAAAATTTAACATTTTTTTAATCAAAATCTACACGAATTAATAAACTAAAAATCCTCAATAGGATTTATTTTTGATAAGGTCTTCGGTTTTTGTTGCCTTGTCTGATTCTTATTGCTTCAATACTCCAAGCTGTAATGCTCTTAATCAATTTTTCTTAAAAAAGAAAAGTAGATTGGTTACGAGACCAGTGGAAAGACAAATATTAATTAAATTTTCTACCTAGTAACACCATGGAAATTTCTGTCGCCTAATTAGCCAAAATCACTATGCCATGCATCGTTTTAATTAAAAAATAAAATATGAAGTAAATTTTTTCGTACTCCTCATTGGTATTAAAAAAAGTTAGGAAGTTTATTATCAAAATTAAAATACGTAAGTGTATAGAAGTCGCATTATTAAAACAGCGAGATTTGGCGAACCTCTCATTCAAAAAATGTAGTTTTCACAAAATCGTTTTACAAATCAATATTGATTCATTAACTAGTTGGAAAGAACATGTAGAAAGTTGTTTGGTCTTTAATGGCGTTGGAAAGAATATGGTTATGACATTTATCACTAACACCTTGGCAGGTAGTTTTGGTAACTGGATAAAAAATGATGAAAAACAACAAAATTATTAGTTATTAATCATTGAATAGAAAGGATTAGGACTCCAATTCCAAATATATGCAGTTATCACTTTTTGAGCAATAAAGTTAAAAATAATAAGCGGAAGAGTGTTATGAAATTTCTCACCCCGCAGGAAAACCCAGAAAGTTTTGATGTCCTAATCGGCTTAACAGGCTTTGTCAAGCGGGGTTTTAATTGAAAAAGTAAAGAAGTTCCACTTTTTGCAAAATTAAAGGTAAGCTAAAAATACTTTGGCAGTTCTTATATCAAAGACCGGAAGGCGATAGAGGGGCTGACAATAGACCGGAGACGTTTGGAGGGCAGTGGCCTTTACAAAGGAATCCCCCGAGCTCCTGCAGATTTACTATCGTTTTACTTATCGTGGGCGAAAGGGTGGTTTTTGGCGAAAGAGGAGAAAAGGGGATGCTTGGGTGGGCCATAAACTCGTGCGCCCCCACGGGCCAGTTCTAAATCGTATTAGCGACTTTTCCTGCACGTCTTCCACCTGACAACTGTTTATACCAGCTCGCATATCATCCCCGAGCCTTGCGAGACGCCGGGGTGACTTTATTACTTTCCGATGGAAAAATACGCGCTGGGCTTTTTCCCAACCGTAGTGCTTTTACTCACTTTCACCTCCCAAAACAAAAGGTCGAAATAAAGTAGAAGCAAATAAAAATAAATTATTTTTATGTATCACAGTTTGACGAAGAAATTTAATCTCACGGTTCAACTGATGTTGGATCTCAAAGGGTTAAAATGCCAAGGCCTTAATTAGCAGAAGAAAATATTAACAAACCTTCTTATACAACAAGTTATAGAAATTACAGATGAAAATATAACCTGGGCTAGGATCGACCCTAACAACACAGTTGCAAAATGAACGTAAATATTTAGGCGTTATGCTAGACAAAAGATTGGTGTTGTAGACCAGAAATTCCGTCCTGGATGTACATAATTCAACTGCATTCAGAGGTAGCCACTAGAGCATTCAAATGAAGCATAATTATGTGGAGAATGGTGCTGAATTCAAAACAGAACCAGAAATGTTATATGCACAAAACAAATAAGTTTCTACTGGGTACAAGGGCATAGAAGTAGAGATGAACGAAAAAGCAGGAACCATCCTTACGGTCGTTTTGTGGTATATATACCAACTTTTGAAGTTTCTCAAGGGTCGCACGTAGGGTCGTTTCTTTTCAAAATCTACAAAAACGATATCTCTGATTCTCTTCCATTCGTTATGACCGTACTTTCCGCAGATGATTTTAAAATATTCTTAAAAATTAATTCTGTTTGTGATTGTATTTCAACATGAATTAGTAAAACTTAAGAATCTTCTTCTCTTCATCTTCAACTAATAATATTCCTTTAAATTCTGTCAAATGTTTATTTATGACTTTCCATAAAATAAAATATCTTATCAAATTTAACTACGCTAGATCAGACTCGCTCCTAACTAGATGTTAAAGATTATTTTGAGTGCGGGGTCCGGTCTGGTGTGTTGTAGGTTCACAAAAACATTTTCTTTATCGTGCTAACTTTTCAATCTTTCTTGAGATCATCTTCAGGGCCTGGGATTTATATTCTAAGAAATATTAAGTTTGATCGAAGTATTTGTATGCATTCAAAGCGTGTGTTTTTTGTGTAGATGTGTTATTGTGTGTCGTGATGAGAGTGTTGGAAATTATAAATAAAAAAACATTAAACATTCACTAAAACTCTCAACACAAAACAGAAAACACACACTTAGAGAGAGTACTAATGCTTTGATTAAACCTAAAATTTGTAAATTGTGTATATCATTGTTTATAAATCCCAGGTCCTGAAGATGATCTGAATAAAGATCGAAACGTTGGCACGTTAAAGAAAATATTTTTCTAAACCAGAGTCATACAAGACCGCACCTCACGTTCTCTAAATGATCATTCATTAAAGGTCACCAAATACTACACATTGTTGACGATCTTGGCATCATTATTGACAGTCAGATAAACTTTCACACACACATTAATGTTTTATTATTGTTTTATTGTTGCCAAAGCAAATGAAACTTAAGAATTTATTATCCATCATATTAAAACTTTCAATTATCCAGATGCATTGAAAATTTTATACCCTTTCAATCCACCCGTATCAGTCGCTGTTCAGAAACAATTTTCACTCCTGATACATTACGGAACAAGTGGAGTATACAGAGATATACCATGCTCATCGCTAGTATCGGATCTAAAATTGACGACTGATCTGTACAGAAGGAAATTCTTTGGAATATATAAATATATTATATAAATTATTACATCCCTTAACTGATTGTTCATTAATGCTTAACCGAAATAACTTTTAGGTTCCATCTTATCATTCCAGATGAAATATAACATTCTCCATGGATTGCCATAGAAATAATTATGCGAAATTCCGTTTTATACCAAGAACACAAATACGGTAAACTCGTTAGAAAGTATAAATATATATATAATGTCACTTTAAGTAAATTTAAGCAAATTGTATCATTAGAAAATTAAATATTGAATCATTATTATATTGATTTAATATTGATGTTGGTTATAATTAATAATTACGTAGTTTTAATTATTTTTCAAATTGTTTCAATTCATTTTGACTTGTTTATTTTTCATTATTATTGTTATATTAATCCATACTGGTTAGTGGTCATAATTGACCAAATTAATTTTCTTTATATTCAAAATCTTGGCTGAGATAAAAAAGTTAGTGCCATGAGCGGGATTCGAACCAATGAAATTTCGGCTCAATATGCTCTCATAAAACAATATCCTAAAGTGGTTAGAGCAACGGGGTATTAAACCGAAGGGCGTGGGTTCGAATCCCGCTCGTGACACTAATTTTTTTATCCCAACGATCTCAACCAAGACCTTAGATAAAAATAATAATTAACAAAATTTTGTTTTACTGTAACATTTCTAAATTTATGTATAGTTATAACCTTATACATTTGTAATTAGGAAACAGTGAAACAAATAAATATATACTATCAGCGTCCACCTTAGGAAAGATGACACTGTGGAAATGGAGAAACTGGGGTATTTACTCACTGGACGCAAACAATTAAAAAAAAAAAAGAAAAAAAAAGGACGAGATTTGGAAATAAAATTGGAATAGACTCCGGATCCTAACTGACCATTTCGGAATAGGCCTTTGATGAAGATTGGTATCCATTGGTACACGTAAATTCTGCGAAGGGGCAGATATATGTATTAGTCGACTATGGGGCCTCACTTATCCGCAGAACTGCAGGAAAAATACAGCTGTTTCAAATAAATAAATAATAGGGTATCAGAGAAAATTGGGACTCTGAAGCCTAACAGCCTAACGGGAGGTCTTAATAGGTACTTGAGTAAGATGATTACCTTCTAACATAATACAAGTAGTTTCTACGGTGAGGCAGAAGATAATCCCAAACTATTACCTAGTGCTACACTCATCCGCAGGAGGAAATGCTTCGGGTCTGCAGAAGAACAACGACTACTAATGCGGTACTCGTTGATGTGCTTTAGATAGCGGATACAATAGCTGTCAATGTGCGTAGTACGCCAACTTCCTCGAATTTTATATCTATATCGATATTTTTCAACTTAAAAAAAGTCGAACTGAAGGAGACAAATAAATCGCTAACTCGACAATTATTTTTATTTTTAAAGGTATATCACAGTTTGACGAAGCAATTTAATCGCACGGTTCAACTGAATCTTGAGCGGTGTTACAGAACACGGGGAAACGGCCGTCAGTTCCAAGCAGTTCCAGTTCATTTTATTTCCGCAAGCAGGTTTTTTCTCAAAGAGAGGTAATATAATGGCAGTTAAAAGTTCTTTATATCACTTTCATATAGCTTGCTTTTTCTCAATGCACATATAAAAAAGTATAAAAATCAATTCGTCCTGTTTACCTTTACATTTTTCTCTGTTTTGAAATATAAAAAATTCCTTCTCAAAGGACATTCAATAACATCAAGACAACCATGATATTTTTTAATTCATATAAGCCTAATCGGATCGTTTTCTACATTCTTTCAAGGAAATGTCAATTTGAACAATGTGAATGTAAATAGTTGTCCAGTGTATGAAACGCTTCATATTCTTCATCGTATTGAGTTATTTTTAAAGCAAACACTTTGTATATATGTATATACGTCTTGGTAACTAGTTCACCCTTAAATAAAACAACTACTATGTGAAGTCTGACCAAAATGCTTTGCGTATCAGCGATCCGACAGGAAAGCCGAAATCAACCGGTTCTGCTGTCCTTTGCTGAAGTAATAAACATGCATATACGATAAGTTGCCAATGTATAAAACACATGAAAAAGATACAATGATAGGGACAGAATGAAATGTTGAACTTAAAACAAAAGTTTCCAGATAATTTAAATATCAAACTTACGTAATATTAAGAAAAATGTGATCATCATCGTTTATATTTAATTTCATAACTTTTCCAAAATATCTGAATAGTATTGCTGTTTGTTTAAAATTAAGATTTTTTTGGTAGGTCGATCGATATTGAATCTCCTTTTCCTCCTCTTCTGTCCATTTTTCAGACTCAATTTTTCTAAATGACCTTATTTTTTCGTGGAGGCCTTCTCACATATCGAACGGTTTTCCTTATACTAAATATAGTTTTTGGTCAGATTTCCCTTAATCCCTGAGGGGTTAAGATTGGATTTACATTGTTCAAAATATTTACAAAATAAATAAATTACTAAACCAGGAGAAAAAATTCCTTAAGAGCTAAAGTCTTGAAGATTCTTGTTGTACTGGCCTCAAAAATTGTTTGAAACAACATTTTAGTGAAATGGTATGACAATGGAGTTAGCGGTTACGGTGGCGCCGTCCTCCATTGCGATGCTTTCGTCAGGGTCTCGAAGCGGTGTTGATCTGGCTCTCGGGACTCCTGCACATGAGCAAGTTTTTGTAAGCCTGCCTGTATTCCGAGCTCATGACAACGTAAATGATGGGGTTGATGCACGTCGTCAGATAGATAAGTATGTATCCGGCGATGTTCAACGCTCTCATTTCGATGGCATCACGGTAGGTCTTGCTGAGCGTGATCGGGAGGTAGCAGGTGACGAAGGAGGCGAATATGACTAGAATCATTTTCAGAAGTTTCTTGTCTTTGGCTGTCATTTTACCAGGGACCGGAGGGGCGGAGCTGGGACGGCGAGGGCTGCCCTTGAAATGGCTAGTCCTTCTGAACACGGAAGCCATGTGCGAAAGAGTGGAATTGACGGCTGAAGGATGCCTCCTTTTTCCACGTCTTGGAGGTGATGTCGCCCTGGATGAAGAACACATGGAAGTGGGCGAAGCGCTCCTCGACGTCACTTCCTCTTCGTTCACGCCCTCTTCTATCCCAGAAGAAGATGACGGCTCAGGGAGGACTTTGAGCTTATTGGGGGAATTTCCGTAAGGGCTCAGAAGACGAGGACTAGGCGCTAAGGTGACCATTTTGATATTGACGTCACTGGTGAGTTCGGTGGAACCGTTGTCCAAAAAGGTAGACGATTTTTCAGTTGAAAAAGATTGCGCCGTGCTCGACGTCCCGAATGCCGAATCGTCCGTCGAACTGGTATGGCACTTCCTCAGCAGTCTTACCTTACCGTAATACGGGCTTTTAGACGATGCCATGACGCTAGAGCTAACCGAGGCAGCATTTCGGCCAGTCACTCTCGACTTGAGTGCTGTTTTCCTGACTATGTAGAAAATCCGGGCGTAGCACACGACGATGCATATACAGGGTATCACGAAAGCAACGAGAAACAGGAACTCTTTCGGCGACCTGCCTGACGAATCGGGAAGAATGGAGCACGAACCGATTCTTGGATCCAGGCCGAACCTGCCCCATTTGCCAAACCATGTAGCTACCAAAGCGCCGAAACCGCATGCCCAAGTTGCCCCGACCATAAGTCCTAGGTACTGTTTTCGATACAACCTAGAACAATAAATATACCTTTAGTATGTACCTACATAAAAATTTAAAAAATGAAGATATTTAGGTACTAGTACATAAACCGTGCTTATAAATATTATATATATTATATATATATATATATATATATATTTTTTTTTTAAATTTAACTTAGGGTTTATAGAGATGATTAGCAACCTGACCAGTTCAGTCTACGTTTTGTTCATACATTTGAATTTGTACCATCTTTTATGAATATTAGCACTTTACTTAGTGCTAATTATTAAGTTATTTAGGCGTTGTTATTAATCTTAGTCTTTACAAAGTTCATAGTTGCACCGTTTCCGTGCCAAGACTGGATTATGACCTAGGACGTGTATCGTCCCTTCCTCAGTTCTTTACATCTTTGCCCAATTTAACTTTAGCTTCAACGTCGACCCTTAAAATGGGGAAGACTACTATGCTCCCGCTAAACTTAAAGAAGAATAAATTTCAGCCTGTCTGTCTGTCTCTTTCATTCTTTCTTTTTCCCTCTTTATCCGTTTTGTTTATAATTTTTCCACTATTTTTGATCGATTTTCTGTTCTCACCACTAGGGTTTGAAAAGTGATAGATAAAAAAGAAGTGCATAATTTATTTTATAACAATGTAAAGAACAAGACATATACGACATTCTCTTTGATTTGATTGAACAGTCAGCGTTTTCATCGCTCCAAGGAGGACCCTATAAATACTTGAAAACTGCTTATTATCGCCCATAATCACAAGGCTAAACAACTTAGGATTTCCATCAGTTACGGAGATGTCCGAGTTACAATAAAGGAAGATTAGATTTATGACAATTGACGAAAGATGAGTAAGCAATGTGGTGTAAATATCAATTTTACGAAAAGATCTGTCATAAACATTACCAAAAGAAGGAAGCTAAGCCTAACTTCACCCAATCTAAAAAAAGAACCCATAATCTTCTTCGAAGAGACTTAGGTATAAGGGCTGACCAAGGGCGTAAGTGAAGATGTTGTGTAGGAAACACTACATAAGATTGGAATTTGATCAAAGGTTATGTAGCGAACACTGGGGAATAAAATTTAGTATGGCGGATATACACCACAACGGTCAGGCTAGTAATACTAGTGGCTAAAACACTGCATAAGGAGGCAAAAAGCAAACTACAAAACACTCTCAACATGGCACCCAATAATGACACATCTACACAAAAAACAAACACTTTGAGCGCTGTAGATGATGTCAATAAAGATCGAAACGTTGGCACGATACAGAAAATGTTTTCTAAAACCTACGTCAAACTAGACCGCATCTCACGATCTCCAAATAATCACAAAATACAAAGATTATATACATTGTGACTTGTCTCACAACACCGATGGAAACCGCACACGGATGCGCTCATTCACGTACAAAAGGTGCTTTCGAGAGTGCCAACAGACTCTGAAGAGAGGCAATCACCAAATTTTTTGTTAGACATAGCAAAATTCGTAGGACAGATTCCAACTATATTCTAAGCGAGTATCATACAAACCAACTCTGTGTACATAAGTTAATAAAGAAGAAAATGAAATGTGCATCGATCAACTTTTGGTCAGACAGCTATAAAGACTGTAAATGCGTAGGCTTTATGTTTGAAATTAATCCAAAAGAGCTTAAATTGCCTGATGCCCTTAGGACAACACAACAAGGTTACTTTGAGGTGAGTTGTGGGACATGAGGGACGGAAGAAACGAACAGGTAGATCATCAAACCAAATAAAAACCAGTCCTCTCACCCATCGGCCCTTAACCACAACATTAGGCACATTGGAAAGTTAGTTAAAGATGAAAAATGCCTTGTGAAAGAAGACAAGCTCAACCACTGGACTGATGTACCAGGTATGAGGCAAGCTAAGATTTTCATAGATTTCTCAAAATGGACGGTTTTACAAAAGAAACCGGAGATCTCAAATACATTTCTAGAAAAGTCACATATCACCATATACATATATGGATAAAAATAAATAGATCAGACAGAATGAATGAATGGATTTAGACAGAGATACGTAAAATACTGAATTAACATAGTTGCCATATTCTAGCAGTAATATTACTAAAAATTATAATAAATAATAATTTACAGTAGTACAAAAAATCATTCAATTATGACCTTCCGTACAGCTTGACTTTCACAGTATTTTATCTATAACAATCAAAAATGTAATTTGTAATTAATTTTTTAAAATTTAAAATTAACCAAACAGAATTATAAAATTATTAATTAATAAACGATAATTAAAACAATCTGTTATAAACCTAGGACAATAAACACGAAATACAGTGCAAGGAATTCAGTTAAGACCTGAGCGTTGGCTACTGCCTCCAACGGGTTTCCGTAGTGTAGTGGTTATCACGTGTGCTTCACACGCACAAGGTCCCCGGTTCGATCCCGGGCGGAAACATTAATTTTTTTTTTAAATTTTATTTTGGTAGTTTGTCTTTCGAGAATTTAGTGTTATGTTTAATTACAACTTTTGGGTTCAATTTTCATTTTACTTATAAAAAAAAGTTTTTCTTTACTGTCATACTGCAGGTGCTTTTTGGATGATCAAAATAGATTTTATATTTTGTTTTATTGGCATATAGCGGTAAACATTTTCTTATTGCGTAATGAATTTTGATGTTGTTTCACTTTTAATGTTTAATAATTGATTGTTTTACCTATCTTTTTATATTAATAGCCTTAAAAACTTTATGATTTTTTCACAATTTATTAGTATTAATTTTTACAGCTGGGAAGATTAAGCATAATATATTCTTCACATAACAATACAATCCAGTGTTTTTAATATAGTAATTATTTTAATTATTTGTAACAAAAGTTCAATTAGTCAGTTTATGCAGGGTACGTTTAACTTCTGTTTCCCCTATATATGTATATATATTTTTTTGGGGGGGGGGATGCCGAGACACGTAAACTTGTAAACTTTTTTTTATTGTTTCTAGTAGGTCTAATTTCTTGTGAAGAAAAAAGTTTTATCACATTAGTAAAATATATCTGGTCTTATACATCACATTTGTGAGACGCAATTTGTGCCCAATAACTCCTTTCTTTTCTTTTTTTTCTTTCACCATCGTACCCTATTCTCTCTCTCTCTCTCTCTCTCTCTCTCTCTCTCTCTCTCTATATATATATATATAC
>CM077105.1:1170104-1195201 GCA_039619505.1 Cimex hemipterus | reverse complement strand
CTCTCTCTCTCTCTCTCTCTCTCTCTCTCTCTCTCTCTATATATATATATATATATATATATATATATAATATATTACTTACTTTGGATACATAGTAGGGTGGCCAATCATAACGTAACGGTTGAGCGTTATCGCCAGGACGGTGAAAAGTGATACGGCGAGCAAGCCGTATCGCAGAAGTGGGAATAGCCGGCAAAGTAGGAGTCCGTGCCTCCAAGACTTCCTCCAGAAGGTCGAAGCAGCCAAGGGAAGGTTGAAGCAGCATGACATCAAATCGGAGACGGACAGATTTATTATGAAGACTGCTGTCGCATTCCGGACCTGGAATTTAAAAAGAGAAAGAATTTCACTATTGGTTTTGTCTATAAGCAAAATTAACCTTACAAATAAGTCATATAAATGATCCGTATTAATGAACCCCCTCTCTTCACTGCGGATTAGTAAAACGGTATCACAAAATTTAATTTATTTAGATGATTTATATTTTATTCTTCGCTTCTACACCCCTAAAACTGAAAGGTAGAGAGAGAAGTATACCGAAGGCAAACCAAATGTATTAAGCAAAATTTCTCTATGCAAACTTAAAATAATTTTTCTTCTGCTGCCTCAAATGAAAATATCGATTGAAATTACAACAAAACAAATTAAATAATACAAGTGATCCATCTGTACATAATTTTTTGGATCAATTAACCTATTTTAACTTCAAATTTGCCTTTTTTAAAATTTCAAATTAACGTTTTTAAGTTCAAATTAACAATTTCTTTCAATCAAACTTAGGAGATGATTATAACCACGTAAATTCCGGTGATTTTGAATTTTTTTAATGATAAAATTATTTGGAACTGAGAGTACCGTTTGAAAATTAAATACAATTAAAATTAAAAATGCCACAAAATTATGCAAAAATAAAGTATTTTCTATATTCTTTCTGAAACATAAAATAGATCCTATATAACATCACATGACAATAAATTACGATTTAGATTAAGTTATATACAAATTAATATAATTGTATAACGTGTTCTTCTATTAATTTGAGAATTGGGAAATAAAATAATTCCAATTAAAATTAAACGCTTAGAATGAAAAATGAAAACAGAATTCTTCTATTTATTGGAGAACTAATAGTTTTTATATTTAATTTCTCATACTTTTTAATTTAAATCGCAATTAATTAGAACCCCGCACCTTTACCATACAGTGATGAGCGCCGCGTTAACGACTCTGAAAATATTGGGTTGTCCGGAAAATAATGCAGGATTTTGGTATTAAACAAAAAAAAAGAAACTAGTTACTTTAAAGCAATGTTCTTTAATCAAAATAATTTCCCATACTCTCAATACATTTCTCCCAACGTGTTGGTAACTTATTAATTCCGTCTGAGTAGAATTCAGAATTTTTAGAATTGATAAAGTCAATAAATGCATTTTCCAGTTCCGTTTGATTTTTGAATATTATGTGTTGTAAGTAGTGGTCCAGGTGTCTAAAAAAATGGTAGTCAGTAGGCGAGAGGTCCGGAGAGTAGGGTGGGTGAGGCAAAGTTTCATAGCCAAGCTCCAATAATTTTTGTGACGTTACACGTGACACATGTGGTCGAGCGTTGTCATGCAACAAAATGGGCCCTTTTCGATTGACCAAAGAGGTGGTCAGCGACGGTCGTTTTACTGACTTTGAGTTGCTCTGCAAGTTCTCGAACAGTTGTTTTGGGGTTTTCTTCCACCACTGATCGCAGAACATCATCATTAAGAGAGGAAGGCCTTCCACGACCTTCTTCATCTTCAAGGCTGAAATCTCCCTCCCGAAATTTTTTAAACCACCTTTGCACAGTGCACTCATTAACACAACCCTCGCCCCAGACTTGGTTAATGTTTCTAGCCGTTTGGGCTCCGCTTCGGCCGAGTTTAAACTCGTAAAAGAAAATCGTACGAAATTCTCGCTTTGACATTATAAGGATGACTGAATTATTTCCAAGTAGCGGAATGCTACAGAGGTAAACAAACAATATCATTTGGAAGAGGATTAATAAGTGTTGACATTCATACAAATGAGTAATCCTGTAAACGTAAACAGAATATTTTATATAGATTTTTTTTAATGAAAAATTAAAATCCTGCATTATTTTCCGGACAACCCAATAGTTTAAATATAAATAGTTCTGTCATCTTGTTAGTTTTGAAATTATAAGTATGGTTTAATTTAAACTTAAAAAGGACCCTCAGTTAAAGATATTTTACAATATTTTGCTTTTGTTTTACATAAACTAAATATTTCCAGTTTAATGTGTTTTCCTTTTCGATTGATCACTCGAAAAATACTTTAAAAAAGCAACTTTATCGCCAAAACTGTACAATGTTTTAGGTTAAACCGACAGAGTGACTGGGAGAAGGATATCGCACGAGTAAGGCCCGTATATTTGGGGATAAGGGATTTTATTCTATTTTAAAGAAATGCTGATTAAGATGAGGACGGGCGTCTGGACCCGGTAGACTTTGCTGACGTTCGGTCTGAGAGACATCTGGTCGCTTCGTAACTTGGATTCCTATGAGCCCACTATCTAGTGCAATTTTGGTGCCTCTTTGTCCTTTCACTGAAGAACATTTAGAGGGGACGATGGGAATAGAACACACCCAGCTGGGACATTCGGCTACCACTATTTGTTTCGCAATTAGATCCTTTTTTCCGTTAAGTGAAATAAACTCTTAAAGACTTAAGGGAAAGATGTCTCGTTATCTGTCGTTAACCTCTTTCCTCGTGTTTTTCGCTTTTCAGGTGGCATAATTTTTGCAGTGTTATTTTTCCAATGACGAAACAATATCGAAATGTATTTTTCTATCGTGTCGAAGATCGTTTTTTAGTAAAGAGACAGAGTCAGATTCGGCCGAAGGGACGAATCACCTTATATCCATCAAGGGTTAAGCAAATGGGACAATGGGGATTTACTCTCTCTTGGATATCTCGGCTCTGTCCAATATTCCCTTTCCTCCGGCCATTGATTCTTCCTCCCGGAAAGTAAGCGCTCAGTAAACCGTCGGCTTTACTGACGGGGAAAACACGTTCCCTTTCTTGAAACGATTGTCTCGGAGGAAGGACCACGCCTCCCTTTCTGTCGACGGGGAACCGGCTCTGGCAATTTCCTTATCTGACTTCCTTACGAAATCTAAGCACAAATTTCATATTTTATGCGAATCTACGCCTCTCTGTTTATACCGCGGACGGCGACAAGGAAAAATGCTTGGCTCCTATCGGCTTCTTTTATTGTTTTGCATTCGGCGAGAATACGACGTTCTTAATTTTGCTACTTACAACTTTCTCTAGTTAATTCATGTCAAGAATCAACTATTGGACAATATAAATCAACTAACAGGTAGAAACTTCCTAAAAAAGATAATGAAGTTCTTACAAGGAATCGTAAATCATTAAATCAAAGGTCACAACCAGTTACAGTTAATCTAAACCGTCCTTTCTTCATGTATTTTTCTTTCCACTAGACCCCCCCCCCCCCAAAAAAAAAAAAAAAAAAAATTGTTTTTGTACTGCATTCGGTTTTAATTTCCTTCAAAGATAATCAAAATATTTTCAAAACCATAAGCTGTGTGAGTCAAATGTGTTATGAAATTGTGTTGAAGATCTATATTTGGTTAATAACAGATTAAAAATAATATTGCAAATTAATGTCAGCGATTCGAAGGAATCTTGGCTTTTATACCAAAACGAAAAAGGATTAAGATCGTAAACTACGATATTTTCAAGAGAAGCCCGAAAAAACTTTGTTGTGCTTTTCGATGTAAAACGACCTACGAACGAGAATTAAATTTGTAAACACGTAGATTTCGATAAAAACACAAAAAAAACTGAAAAAAAAAATTTTTTTTAATTGTCTCATTCGATATAAAAAGATCTGTTGGTTCGATTGGAACCAGAATGAATCCCGTAAACCACGCAGTTTTCAACAGAAACATAAAAATCCGACCAAAAAAAGTTTTTTTTATTTCCTTATTCGATGTAACCTGCTGGGTCGAATAAGAATAAAGTCGTAAACCAAGAATTTTTTGAGAAATATAGTAAAAAAAGAAGAATCTTTTTGTCTTATTCCGTGTAAAACGACCTGTTGGATCGATTGAAACCAAAATGAACCTCGTAAAACTCGCATTTTTCAAGAAAAACGCACAAAGGATTTGTTTTAAAAATTGTCTTCTCCGATTTATCTTATCCGATCCGGGTAATAGGGTCGGATAATAAGCGCAGAACTTGGAGGCTACTTCTATCATTCCTATTAGAAGTAGCGACTCTTTAGAGGAATCCTCATTCTTTGGTAGGTGCTATTGTGCATCATGATGACCAAGGTCCACGCTTACTACCCGACATGGTAGTCACAGTCTGAACACTTTCCCTGCAGGGCTTTTTCAAAGGTTCTAACCTAGGTGTAGTCAAAAGCACCATTCATGTTGACTATAGAGCGCTATTTCTTCATACGTTCTACAAATTTGTCCAGTGCAGTCTCGTTAGGATTTCTCTTGGTCCTTTGGTAAACATGTTGTTGGTCACGGAGGTTTTCCCGAGGAGGTTTTTTCTTCCTAAATTTTCTTGTTTGACAATGAAAGTCAGGCTCATTGGCCGTCTTAATTTTTTCTATAGCAGAAGTTTCTGTGTTGTATACTTAACTAAATGATTAATCCAATGCAATTGCTGCTACTATTCACTATGCTTACCACTCAGTATGCTATTATACTGATTACTACTTACTAGTAACTTTAGTTAATAAATTAAAAAAAAACCTTAATGTAGGTTAATATTGGAAGTACTTTAGTCGAACTAGTTTTCGTATTTCTCGATAGTACGTGGTACCCAAGGATTGATGGTTTCATGATTCTTGACTTTTCAGAAAAGTAAAAGAGTCTCACACTGCTGATTCTGTGAGAGGAGGAGACCATTTTGATATTAATGAGTAATTATCGCCGGAGATGGGTAAGATCCTTTGAACTGCAAAATAGCAGACTATCCTAGATAGATTCCTACCTTGATTCCCTTCAAATATGACAAATTCTGCTCAAATTCTCGAAATATAAAATGTGCGCATTCTAACTGCACGAAAGATATTAAAATTTTAGTTTATTTTTCTCCTGACTTTAATCTTCTTTATACCACATGAATCTCATGTTATTTTGTGCCAATGTACTCAACTTGGTAGATACATTATCATTACGGCATAAAGTTTGCTGATATCTTGAGAAATACAATCAAATCGAAATAATAATTTGCTTCAACGGAAAACGGAAAGATAATTTGTAAATTGTTAATTTGTATTTTAAGGTAATTGTACTATTTTATGAATGCATATTTAAAATATGTACCCAACTTCATTTTTTTCAAAAAATAAAGATTTTATGTATTTCTCACTTTTGTGTACTAAACAGCAGAATTGCTAGATTTTTGAACAATTTCAACTTTTATATGAACTTCTGTTATGGAATGCGGTGTGTAGATGGTTTTATATGCAAATGAAATGATAACAGAATCTACATCCAAGGGTATGCAGAAGATGTTGACATACCAGTGGGGGGAAAATTCGCCGACACCATGCCAACTCCTCAAAAAACTAATTTTCTCCCGCTAATGAAGGACATTAACATCAACATTCCTAGGGAGCTGATCGTCTAGTACCGTACATACTTTGTTTACGCGTACAAAAATAAACGCAGAATGAATAATTAAAAATAAAAACTTTCGTTTTCAGTACTTCTGTCATTAATTTTAATTTTGTTCATTCGTTCTACGTCTATTTTCGTAATTATTAATTTTTCCAGAAGTTGGCCGCAGTTTGGCCCACTGAAGCCAGACGGCTCCACCATAGCGTACTGAATTTTTGAAATTTTTAAAAACATTTTCCAGTGAACGATTTGCGACTGTGCTTGTGTAAGTAGCGAGTATATGGACCCCCTTTCCGATTCTTGGAGGAAATGGGTTTTTATATTGTATATAGTAATAACAGTTGTGTATACTTAATTTGTATTGATATTAAATGTATTTATTAGCGTGAATGTACCATGTGAGAGGATCAATGGCTAAGTATGGCCCCTCGATTAAGCTAGCCGTATAAGATGGTAAAGGGTTATGGAGGAATATCGTGTACTCCATCACTCTAATTGAATGAATGATATGTAAATAGGCGTCAATGAACTTGGGTTTGGAACTGCATGCGGTGGTGCTCAATTTACATAGTTTTTGACCCTCCCCCCCTCTGCCAGGGAAGATAAGACTGAGGTCTGCCCCCAGACTCCCAACACCAGGGGTGAGTGATTCTCGAGTCTGCCGGCAATTTAGTGTAAATATCAAAATATGGAATTGCCGGTGGACTAGGAAAAGCTGACAGACTCAATTCAGCACGTATTTGTACGAACGTACATTACGAATTGGATCCTATACAAATCATATCATTCATACATGCACAAATATACACATAACAGTAAAATATATTTTTTGATTTGTTCATTATTTATTTCATTAATTGCTGACTCAATAGTTGCTAGTGTTTTATTATTACTATTATTTAAAATAAAAGTTTGTTTATTTAAAGTTAAAATTTAGACATGTTTAGAATAATTTTTGTTCATTTAATTAATTGAAATTAATTATAGATTTATTGCTAGCCTAGAAATACAGATTTGACCAAGTTATTGGAATTTTAGCCTCGTCTGATTTTTGCCAAAATTTCAAATTATAATGCTACTTAGTTCATTAAAACTAAATTCTTCAAAATAAAATGTTTAAACCGAAAATATATAATAACTAAAATACGAATTACAATGTACAAATTGCTCGTTTACAGTTTCTTCTTTTTGTAAATATATTTTTGTACGAGGATTCACTGCAGCATTTTATAAAAAAAGCCCATTTGCATTTATTATTATTATTTTGTTTTTAACAACTTAAAACTACCTCCGTGTCCGTATTATGCTTTGTAAACAATTCATGGAATCATTTTGTCTATAAAAGCATCTATTTTATTAATTATAGATTTATTGAAAATTTTGATTTAACGGTGCTCAGGTTTACAGTTCGGGTACGGCAGGATTTCGTTGATGGCCGTTCATCAAGTAGCACTCACATGAAATAAAAAGTTGCCCATATTAAAAAACTTTTTAATTAATTAATGATAAAAAAAATCTGTTTTCATAATTGAAATGTTTGCCCGTTGTTGGAATTAGAGAAACTTTAAACTTTGAACCCCATTTCAACCTTTGTCGTGCTGAAAAAAAAAAAAAAAAAAAAAAATGCATCGCTACCAAATACAATCGAGTTCACTGAAATGAAACTTGTTCAAAGCACTAATTGCAAAATTTAGTTTAAAATGCTAGATTTTCTCCTGGCCGTTCTCTGCGCAAACAAAAGCCCCCCCCACAAAGTTACAACTCCCTCGGCTTCCTCTCAGTACATTTCCCCTCGGAGTGGCACCAAGCCAGCAATTTTTTTACCAACCGTTCCGCCTTGTATCGACGCGCGAGCAAGGGGTGCTGCGTCGTGTAAAATCTCCTTAGTAAAGTGACTATAAAGAAAAAAAATAATTAAAGAAAAGGCGATTGCAATTTGAGGGGGTCATCAATCTCGGCCGGTTAAAGTGTCAAGGGGTTTATCATTTTTCACTTAGATATTGCCTCGGTTTTTCTCTTAACACCCGGACGCAGATTGTCCGTCTCTGAAGATCGAGTTTGAAGGGCTGGAAGCAATTAATAACCGAGCTTAATCCCAAGAGTGGTTTTCCCTCTAGTTAATTATTGCTCTTATGAAAAACAAAAAGACTTTTTCTTTAGATTTTTTTCAAACATGAAATTAATTTGGATTTATCTCTGTAACGCACTTTAGAGGTTAAAACTGTGGACCTCTTGAATAATCGTTTAGTCTATAATTAAAAAAAGAAACAATAAAATAACACACACGACTAAAAACCTCTTGCGGTTTCACCAACTCAACTTGGCATTTGAAAACAAAAACAGTTGACCTAGCTTCAGGGCATGTAACCAATTAAATTTGTGACAAGGCGAATTTCAGCAACTGTACTTTCCGTCTCCTGTTTCGCCGGTGTACCGTTCCTGTTTTTATCACCCGCAGGAAGTTATTTCCGGAGCCTGTCCAAGAAATGCGAGGTAATTGATTTTTTGATCTCTCAGCCGAGCAGGTCTGGAATTCTTTTTTCGTGTTCTGTCCGGGTAGTGATTCACAGCTGAAAATCTACATAACAACTATGGAACTGGTCTAAATGTCCTTGTTGTTTAATTCAAGTGCGTCTGCCCCGTGGGGGTGTCGTCGGAGTGTTATACAACATTTACATGCGCATAAATCTCCCGTTGCATCCTCCATGCATATTGCATGTCACTTCTGTTCTGTCAGCTTGACTTAATATATAAAATATATAAATTAGACGCATAGTGGTATTTTGTACGTGATTAAAGACCGGGCAGAGGGGGGTCAAAATTAAATTATTCCTGCCAGGACGACGGAGATGTTCAAGAACATTGAAAAAGGGTTGACAGAATTTAATTAAAATACATTTCCCATGCCATGTGAGCTTCTGACATTTTCTACACATACTGGGTATTCTCCCATAAACAAACAAAAATTTAATTTAAACTGTAAACTTTGGTATGTAGTAAGCAAAAAACAATTAAACGTCGAGGTAAAAGCAAATTGCCAAATTTGATTGGACGAATATTAAAAAATCTAGTTAATCAATTTTAATCAGTTCAATGTGATAAATATTGCCATCAAAATGGGCCGTACACCGTTTGTTTGTAAATTTAATAAATCCATTACAGTTCGTGGTCCGATTGACCAATTAACTTTTTAAAATTAGTTAATATTTATGAACGGTATTGGTTGAGATAAAAAAAAAGTTAGCGTAAAATACTGTAAGAGTTAATATAGTTGCCATATTCTAGCAGTTATATTACTAATAATCACAATTAATCAAAGTTTTGAGTTGAGATACAAAAGTCACGAATTCACGACATTTGAAAAATGGCATAAAGGAGGGAAATTCGACAGGTGAGATGGAAATGAGAAGTTGGAGACCGAGTGGGCTCGAATCCCGCTCGTTAGGTTGACTTTTTTATTTAACCAATACGTTTCATAAATATTAATTAATTGTAAATTTAATTTGATTTAAAATATAACTTTTAAACGGAGATGGATTAGAACATTGAATGAATGGGGTGAAGACAATTTAATTTCCATTACTTGTTAGCATTCTTACAAATAATCAAAATGGAACTCTCATTAACAAACAATGATTTAATTTAATTATTTTAGGACAATTTAACTTCACGATTTTTAATGTACTAAAAACATAAAAGGGAGTGTAAAAGTAAATTTATACTTTTGACTGGACTTTTGTCGTAATTTTTGTAAAAAATCTAACTGGAATATCATTGAGTGTAATATCGGCCTCCATGATAAATATTAAAATAAAGAGATCAAAGATGAAGCAATGCAGGAGAAAAAACCAGTTCTTTTTCTGCTGTCGAGCTTTCATCGGTATTTAACGCCCTCCTCAGAACACTATTTCATAACAATCAATGTTACGCTACAATATACATATATAAATTATAATGATAAATCAACAACTTACTTGAAAAATTATTTAAAAAATTTAACAATCAATTCGGAGATGTTGTCCTAATAGATAGGACCGGATAACTCAACCCAGACCACCAGGAGAGATAGCAACATGTTATCATTGCCACACAACAATAATGCCAACGGCTTGCACATTTGTCCTAAGCAATTTTTTTGGTTTCAGAGATATATTAACGCTAAAAATTTCACATATAACAATTACCGTTTTTAAACAAAACAATAAATAAGTTACTAATAAACAAACAAATAAATGAAACAATACAACAAACAACCAAGAATAATTATTTTAGTTAAGAATAGAACTATAAATGATACTCAAGTTAGAGATATCTGTTCTAAAATTAGAAGCGTTATTGTTACTCGTTTTATGTGGAGTATTTATTTAATTAACCTCCTCCCTAGGTTACGCTCCTTATCAACAATCTCCACTTTCTCAAAATTAAATTTATGTTTGAGTTTGTCACAATGCTGGGAAAGTGCTGTTCCGTGTTTGTCTTCGTCCCTACAATAATGTTCATGTTGTCTATATCTGTCATTGAGTAACTTTTTGGTTTTTCACAGTCCTTACAAGGCACAGTTCATCAGGGTTTTTGGAATGAATTTTGAAAATACATGGTTTCTGAGATTGTTCTTGCGTTTGAATGCAAACGTAAAATTCAAAATAGACTTTCTATTCCTAACTAAACTTAACAAATTATTTGGAATTTCCTTAACATAGGTAATTTTTCTATATATTTGAAGTATGTAGCAGTTAAACATTAGAATTATATCATTTAATAATTTGTTGACTAGAGGTACAGGATAATCGTTATTGGATAGAATATTAACCACAGTCTTTTTAAAATCAGGGTGAAACTGAGAAAAGATCAGTTTCAACGATCTGCCAATTAGCAAGAACATCTTTACAAATTAAATTTATTTTGTATTATGGAAGCAATTTAATTTAGAACTCGATGATTCTTTGGAGGGTGTGTGATGCGATCTGATAGGACGTAAGGTTTAGAAAAACGTTTTCTTTATCTTGCCAACGATCTTTATTGTGAAGCCATTTTCAGGGCTCAAAGTGTTTTTTTCTCGTGAAGATGTGTCATTCTGTTTCTACAACCAACCAGACCGCATCTCACGACCTCCAAAGATCATTAAGTAGCTATCACTAAATACCCCACATTAATTTAGAACCTTGTGAAAATCTATTAGAACTAGAAATGGATCTCATCCAGGTTTTGTTTCTGTTATGAAAATTATGCATATCGTTTTATTATATGAGTAATATATTTATTTTAAAGCTTTTTAATCTGTCAAGAACGAGGTACAAAGGACAGGAACACTCTTGCTCAATAAAGCGGTGACCCTTGTCATATGAAAAACATCACGGTACAAAAACAATGGAGGAAAGTTCAAAACGATATGTCATCCCGTGTCAAACAAGAAAGAGGGAAAGAAGTACAAAAGTAAAAGTAAACGATACGGGCAAAGGGGACTTAACCTGACCCAAAGAGAAAGCCGTTGAGGTCTCAAGTTTTAATGAAGTCCGTCTTTGTATAAAATCCACCCTCCTAGGAAGTTTGTTGTATATATAAATGTATATGTAATGTTTTCTTTGTACTTTCTCGTTACAAAGGCAGTGAAGGAGTTTTTCATTAAATTATTTTTAATAAAAGTATACGGACGGGAACGCTTTTGGGAGTTGCATTGAAATCGTTAAGCTTACTTCTTTGACTTTCTGTTTTCATAAAGGAACAGATTTTTGCATTATAAAGCAAAATTCTGTCTTTTGCTTATCTCTGGGAAAAGATAAACATTTATTCTGCTGGCTTTAAGAGGAATTTTATTGAAATGATTTTTTCTATTTTTAACATTTTCAATTAATCTTTTTTATCTTCCAGTTAACCATTTTCATTTCTACTTAACCTTTTTTAAAGGCCAAACTAATCTTTCTTAATATACAATAAAACTTTTTTAACATCACATTAGTCATTTTTAATCTTCAATTATTCGTTTTTAACTTCATGTAATGTAAGAACGTAAATTATATACAACATTTAAAATCATATTAAATCAAATATTATCAAATGGAAAATAATATAAAAATTTATAACATATAAAAAACGCTGAAAATATATAAGAATCTTTTATGCACAGTTTAGGATATTTTAACCGCATATTAACCGGTACTGCGGTTTTCGGGAGATTAACCAAGATCCTAAGCCATACAACTCGACATACAACTTACCATATACAAATGATCCCTTTCCAAAGACCGACTCGATATTGAAATGATTATAGGAGCTTTGCCAAAACTCTAACAACAAAAATGTGAGTACTGAGACTTCTTCTATCAGTAAAGACGAATGAACCTAAACATAAATATACGAATTCCCTCTCTTGAAAAACAAATCTGAGCAACTCGATTGTTCGTAAAGAAAAATCCTCATTTAGTTATATTTAAAGAAGACAAGAAGAGTGCAACTGTATTTTTTGAGAAATTCATTTTGAAAAGAAAATAAATTTTTTATTAGGTAACATTTACAAAAGAATAATAACAATTCCAACAAAAGTTAATAAACAAAACACAACAAAGGTGGTAGATACATTATTTAGAGAAAGTTATTTAACAGAAAATAAAAAAACCATAAGGACAACCCGTAGTGCAGATCTATCTAAAATCTTTGGCCTTCTAATTCATAACTTAAATACTCTTCTTTGACTGATTCGTACCTGGTCTTGTATTATCAAAACATGTCAAAAATAACTTTAATAATCTAGATAAAGAACAACTGCAACTGCAGACTTGGTAATCAATGAACTGCTGGATTGGATAAAGTTGAATATGAATTTCGCTATAAAATTAGTTACAAATACCAAGACGACCTTTTACTGTTAAAAAAGTCAGATTTAACATCATTTCCGAATTATTCCAAATTTTAACTCGTATCCAGCACAATTATTTACATAGAAAATTGAAGTGGAACGAAAACTCCCATTTGTATAAGTAATGGTGAACAATGGAAAGATACTAACAAATTGGTACTAGAAACGAACTTGTATAGAAAGGTTATTTCATTTCTAATAATTACATATTTCAAATGAAGATTAATGTGGCTTATAACTAGAAAAGGATCGACCGTTCTTTTAAACTAACCATACGTGACCCTTAATTTCACTCAGACAATAAAACAAAAATATTAAATAGGGGTATTTTAATTAATTTGTAAGTTCATTGGAAACATCGTATTTATTGTGTGCCTGTGGTATTAACGCAATTATATTTCTCTTTCTGTAGAGCTCTGACGTAGCCTTAATAAATACCAAAATTTGGCAAAAACGTACTACTATTTCATTTCAACCTAATCTCCGATCTCAAAAAATCAATTTGTTAATTTTCATATGATTTTTAAAAACTCAATGATTTTATATTTCAAATAACATTCAAAAATATCTACGAATTTTTAATGATTATATTTCATACCGTCACCAAGTTATCCCTTCAATTGAATCCATTTCAAATCAACCCTTTCTTTAAAGCAGTATTAAGAAACTTAAGAGGTGGTTTCTTTTCTTTACATATTGGCCATAAAATTGCTCATCCCAACTACAATGTTATACGTGTGAACGGCTTTCTTTAAGTTTAATTTGAAATTTGTAAGTATCTACAGTAACTTCAATTAAACTCGGTTAGTTAGAAGTAAAAGATAGTTAATATGAAATGAAAAAATGCTCCTTTGGAGTACAAAAGGTTAATTTGATATTAAAAAGGGTTAATTTTTTTATTATTATATACAATTTTTTATAAGGTCTGATAAATATTGCTGCAGTGGACGCTATCCAATATTGATAAAGGAAAGTAGAAAAAGTTTAATTCGATAAGTTTTTATAAAGTACACTGCATTAACCTGATGGGTATCTTTAATTTTTTCTCTCTATCGTGGTGAAACATATTTATTGTAAGAATGTAATTTATTATCGGCTATTTTTAAAAAAAGTGAAAACAGCACTTTAATGAATGCTAATTATTGTGAAACCAGTTAGGTGAAAAAACAATTTAAACAAACCAATTTCAAGTACTTTAGTAAATTTTTCCTCCTTTCAAAATAAGTGGACCAGACAATCGCAATAAACCGTAGATATAAAACTCTCATAAAAAATAATTCAGAATACCTAGCATAACAAAAATGGATCGTTAAGCTTTTGATATCGATCAGCTGAAAAAGTTATGGCTTAGCCCGGGACCCCCTTTATCTCCTTCGGCCTAGCAAAAAGGGAGAAAAGCTAGTAAAATACTGGAAAAAACCGGAAGAAGCGACTAGATAAGTTAATTGATGGGCTAAAGGAATCTGAACTCCAGTGGACGTGATCCAATATTGATAGAGGAAAGTAGAAAAAGTTTAATTCGATAAGTTTTTATAAAGTGCACTGTATTAACCTGATGGATATCTTTAATTTCTTCTCTCCGCCATGGTTAGTTTATGAGGTATACAATTGACTAGAAACGCACACGTATAAAACTAACATCAAAGATATATTCAACACATGTGACAATACATTTTCCTGCGTATTTTTATATACATTTACAATTTGAAGGTTAAATTTGTCTCATCTATACGTATAACTTTATTACTTTACACGCTATTCAGCCCCAATTTTTACAAATTAATTTGTAATTTACAAATAAATTACAAATTAATTTAAAATTAATTAATTAATTTTACAATAAACTTGTCGCGTCTTGCAACTAATTGGATGGAATGGAATATCAGCTGTCAATTATTTTGGATTTTGATGGACGGTTGGGTTTCAACCGAGTTTCTTACGGGAAAACGTCCCGTTTTACTTCTGCGCCGGCCGTTTTCATTACAGTGGACAGTAAATCTCTGAAAGCCGGCTCCCCGAACGCCCTCTCTGCTTAATTTTAACATAATTCCTCTTTCCTAGCCACATTTATTAACGCCGGTCTCCTCCCGGCAGGAAATGGGTCGAGTGCGCCTCCAGAATCCCCTAACCGCCAAGACTTATAATCACCCCACCGCCAAGCTTCGCTTTCTTCACCCGACCTCATAATTTATTTCTTACGTTTACACTTAACAGCCCTCGCCCATTTAAAATACTTTAGGTAAACAACAAAACAATTCAGTGTTTACGGTTGAGATTGTCTCGTAAAACGAAAAACATTTGAGTTTCTCTTTTAGAATTGAAATTTTGGAAGAGAAGAGAGAAGTACAACTTCATCAAAAAAACACTGACAAGTCTATATGATAAAGATTAATTAGATGTAATTAACAAATAAAGCATAGCCTAATAAAATGATATTTTAGATTCACATATTATTTAATGCGTTAACGGCGCGTTGTTTGAGTAAACAGAAAAACAGACTTACAAAAGTAGCTTAAAATATAAGAAACCAAACATACAACTTAACCTACTTGAGGCTGAGTTTGGGAAAACGACTCACAGGGTATACACGTCCACGACAAAATGATTGAACTTAATCGACGAAACCGCTTGCTTAAACTAAGCTTTAACAAATTTAAGGCTACTTGACAATAAAATAAATTTTCTCTTGACCACAAAATACTCAATGATTATTTGGAAGTAGTGAGATGCGGTGTAGTGTGATGCATCTTCGAGGCCTGAGGGATGATCCCCTGAAGATGATCTCAATTAAGATCGAAATGTTGGCACGATAAAGAAAATGTATTTCTAAAACCTACAACACACCAGACAGCATCTCATGACCTCCAAACAATCATAAAGTAACGGTCACTGAATACCACACATTTATACAACTCAATACTGAAACCAATATGTACATACAGCATAAAAATAAGCGGTCCAACCAAACCGCAGAACCAGATCGAACAATTATGAATCCTTAAATCCATCGTCAACGCCCGGTTTCAGCCGCATCATCCAAGACGTCCTAAATGTTCCTTTCAACCAAAGTTGCAACATCCAAGCACAAAAATTCCACATTAACTTCCAATTTCACTTTAATCGTCACGTACGACTTTTCTTCCGATCTCTTCCTAACAGTCCTCTTCGACGTCTCGGAACAATCGGCTCGACAGGGCCCCTACATATCCGCACTCAAAGAGGGCAAATGATTAAAATGAATAAATTATTTAGTTAGTTAGGGCGGACCACGAAAGCAATGAATAATGATTTTAAAAAATGAAGTACAATTCACTAAAGCTCTCCGTCGCCATTTCAATTGTCGTCGAGAATCCACACAGATTACACGGCATTTGAAATATGGCAAGAGGAGAGAAAATTCGTAACGTGGGGTTGAAATGAGGAGTTGATGTCCGAGTGGATCGAGGTCACGATACCTCAGGTGGCAGAGCAGCGGCGTATCTAGCCGAAGGTCGTGGGTTCGAAACCCTCTCCTGTCATTAACTTTTTTCATCTCAACTAAAACCGTAATTAATTGTGATATATTAATTGGTCGAGCGGACCACGAAAACACTGAATAAATTATTTAGTGTGCTATCATCGGATAACTTCTACATCGATATCTTTAATTTTTCTTTTTCTTTTATGTTGTATTATCTATTTAACTATATAACTCTATTAACAAAAATGCAATGATATTATTGACATTGCGGTGAGTTTGCAAGTTTATGGTGTGATTTGCGCTGTGTAAGAAAAGTGTTAACCGCTGAAACAAACACCACACAAAATATGTAGTTCCATTTAATGGAATCTCTCTAAAATCAACGTAACCTCTAAACAAATATTAATCTGATTAAAAAGTTTCTTCTCAACGACATAATGCAAGAGCATGTTAAACGATTAATAGTACCAGCGCGTGTCGGGTGGCCATTTATTTTCATAAAGTGAAGGCGAAGCGATAACGAAGAATGTCGCATTTTCCCATGTTACAACCCTTTATTTATTGTTTGTACATATTTCACACCGAATCCAATGTGTAAATAACCGTGTTGGTTTAAGCGGTAATTAATACGTTGAACCACAAAACCGCCATTTTGGAAACAAAATTAGTTTAACCCTCGAGAGAGGGAGCCGTTACAACCCCTCTGAGTACTCATTTATACCTGTTCATAACCCTTACGCTTAATTAAAAACTTTAAAGCATTTAACGTATACATTTAAAAAGATGCTTGTACTGCCGTAATGTGCAAGCATACCATGTTTGTACCTTTGTTAAACTGTTGTGTGTCATGGTACGGGATGGTATAATTTATAATAATTATTTCATACTTTGTTAATTTTGTGCGATTAAACCAAGGGGGTTTAGGTTGATTATTTTAAAACGCATTTAATTATTATTCCAAAAATAAAATTATTATTAAATGTTTTGTAGGTAATAAAAATTGAATACGAATATCACTATAGATAAACTGTTAGTTTTTTGACGCAAACAAATTTTGTACTATATATACTTGTTTAAATTTTTAAAACAGTTACAAATTCTTCTCAGATAGGTAAAATTGAAACTTTCCAACAAAACCATTATCATGATTGATATCTTTTACCGTTCAATGAAGGATGAGATTGCTGCATAAAACAATGACACCTCGTCATAGAAAAGCATTCATCCAGTCTTCAATCCAAGAGTTTAGTACCTTTTCTAGCGGAAACGCTATAACAATTTGAATATTGGAGAAAAATAAATGCCTCCCTCTCAACGAATATTGAAATAGGATGCCTTTTACGATCCTGGCTGGAGGCGATGCAAAAGGGGTGATCCATTTTTTAGTTATTTTTTTCAGTGAGATCAAATTTTGGGGAATATAGTAATTAACAAATTGTTTGTGTATTTTTGCCTGTTGTGAAAACAGACCATTAGTTCAAAAATGGGTATTGTAATTTTTTTATCTATCTTAGGGTCTAATTAATTTTCACAAATTGCTTTTTTAAATGATTCGGTCCAGATTCTATTTTTTCTTGTCTCTTCCCGTTGCTTTACTATTTTCTTCCTAACGCTTCTGTCCTTATATATTACTTTCAGTTTGGTGAAAACTAAGACTAAGGAAAGCTTTGTGACAATTTTTCCCTCGACGATTTCGTTTTTATTGGATTTACAGATTTTAAAGAAACATATAAAAAGAGATTGCACTTGCAAATTTTGAGCAAGCAGAAGGCCAAAATATTTAAATTACCTTTAAAAAATCATGAAAGGTTTATAATAGTTTATACAATTTTCTTTAAAACATAATATAAAAATGTAAGATTTACGTTTTTCCTAAGTTTATGGACGTCAAACATTATAATAGAACGGACCAACGTTTTCTTATAACGATATTCCTTTAGCCGTCGGCATGTGATGGATGGATAATATTATCCCTTAAAGATAAATCGTACTTTTATGTAAATTCCTCTATAATTTGCACACATACGCAGGTGCATACAAAATTTACAACATTTACTTACGTCAACATGGCGAAAAATAAGCGAACGCCCTGTTTAAGAAGAAAATTGTATAATTAATGTTTGTGACTACAGACATGTTTTTCCTACCTTTCATTTTTCTTATTTTAAGCCTATATGTGGTGTGTGTGTGTGTGTATGTGTGTGTGTGTGTGTGTGTGTGTGAGAGAGAGAGAGAGAGAGAGAGAGAGAGAGAGAGAGAGGGAGAGAGAAAGTGAGAGGAAGCAAGCGAGTGAACTAGTATGCGCATTGACCTTATGACACATAACTATCAAAGTAGTGCTGCCGTGCTAAAGTGCATAACGCGAGCGCCGTGCAAGTCGGACACGTATTTCTGCATTTCACCACCTCAACATGACACTTCACAAAAAATATCCTGATCGTCCGTTTTTGACTTTCTCTATATTGTTTGTTATCGGTTATAGTAATTGTTAGGTGTAGAAAATCTCTAAGCTACTTTGTTTGCATAGTGAATTGTACGGTTTTCCGCACAGATCAAGAGAAAAAGTCCCACGGCAACATTTAACATTGTACAAAAATTAAAATTAACAAGTTTAAACTAAAACATAAAATGAAAATAAAACAAGAAATATTTTGTAATATAGAGAACAAGATAAAAGAGGACAAATCGAATAAATTAATGATAAAAATACGTTAGATATTAAAACCATAACAATAAATGAAATGACAATAAAATCTTTGAAAATTGCTAACAAAAACAAACACTGGTATAAAGGGTATATCTTGAATTTTAATAAATGTTGTAAATAATTTATTATGAAATGACAAAAAAAACGTATTATGTAATTTGGTCGTCTCTGACCCTTACGTTCTTTCTATTCTCGCTGGGTTGATCTTCTACCAGAAGGGTCGGCATTTCGTTGGCGTTGCACGTTGCCAAAATGGCTGTTTCTTTTTCAAGTCGTTTTGTCCTTTTAATTTCTATAACTTATATCGGCATTTACTCTGTGTGACTCCACTGAAGTGATACCCAACCAACACAGAAGTTGGCGAAATGTCAGACCAACCCAGCGAGGTTAGGCAGATCAACATGATTGGTTGACGAACGACCAATTGACCACATTTTTTATGCCATTTCGTAATAAATTATTCCAAAAATTGTTAAAATTTAGGATGTAACGGTTATAGCAATGTTTTTTAATGACCAATTTCAAGGTTCAACACTCCGCTGTCAACACGGAGACATATCAAAATTTATTTTATAATTAACCGTAAAATATTTAAGACTATTTGTCAAAATTTTCAGTTGTAATAAATTTTTTAAAAATAAAATTACATTATATGACTCAGAACCTCAATAAAGCCTTAATTTAAGCCAGCCAAAAGTGTTCGTTTATATAATTAATTTCCTGTATGAAGATTCAAGATAATTATTACTAACAATCGTTTTCAAGAGGAGCGTGGCAATATAAATATTTATTGTGGCTGCTTTTGATAGGTTGAAACTTTTGACAATAGATTTGTATTCCTTTCGACATTAGTTTGAGTATTGTTTTTTGCAATTTGCAGCCTCAAGCGGGTTTCAAAATAAATACCAAAAAATTAAAATAAATAAGACTGTTTATATTTTAAAATAATTTTAAAAAGTAGGAATGGGTCCTTTTTTAAGTTGAGAAAAGGCAGCATAAGAGCCCCAAAAATGATAAATTCACCAATAAGCTAATAACTCTTCATTCCAATGCAATTTCTCTTTCAAAAATGCAATACATTCACTAATTTGTTTTTCTTTAAATCGTTAGATTTTTCAATGAAATTTTCTGGAAGATTTTATGCTGTATATTTGTGAAAAATATGTTAATATTACGGTAATACTAATGTTACAAAAGTTCTTTTAAAGATTTAGACTGCTAAATTATAAAGTAAAGACAATGCATACAGAATGATACAAAAACACGGAATATCATAAAATATCTGTCTACACAATTGAAAAGCCACTGTCGAAAGAGTAAAATTTTACATTTTCAAATTTATTTTAGCCAAATTCAGTTCAAGTTGAATTCTTAAAGTAAACTGTTTAAAAAAAATACGGAACAAAAATAAATTGTTCAAACACCTCTACTTTACAAATGAAGCAGATTTGGCTCGTATTGTTCATATCATATCAAATGACATCATTAAATTAAAAAGGACATATTTATAGAAAGTATTTTTAATGATGTTACGGCACGCTTTTATGTAATATTATTAATTAAAATTCATAGCAACGTTAAGCTGTATGACGTCAATTTTAGCTGGTTCACATTCTGACATTTATTAAAGAGAATAAGCGAAATTCAGTAACACAAAAGAGCTCAACGTGCGATGGATTGTTAAATGCAAAAGATATCGGGAGAACCTTTTTGGATATTAATTCTACAGATTTTAAAATACGCGAAAAAGAGAGGAAAGAGAAGGAATACACGCTGAAGGCGTGACCTCAGCTGTTTATCGGCCCATAATCCTCCCACATTATATATAATTCTACAAAATATGATTTACCAATAACACGTATATACAAGTGAATATCGAAGGGATCTGTCTTCCCTCTACAACGAGCATGGCAGAACTTAATGACTTATCCCTCGAATTGAGTGTAATACTTCAAAATCATAAAATTTTTTTGTAACCTGAACGGATTCGCTTAGTACGTCGCAGAACTAAGGGCAAAAGCACTAGCATGAAGCACTAATAAATGGCAAATAATAATAGTTTAAGGAACAATGCTCATAGGATGAAGAACTGGCTGGTATAGCGATACCACCATTAACATATTCTACTGGATTCCATGACACGAAGGAGTAGTCTGAAACGAAGAATGCCCTTACAAGGAAGTGTATAGCTGTATGGTCTTGAACCATTTTTCCTATCAACTCGTTTCTAATAAAAGAAGACATGCTGAAAGTGAGGAAACTGTGAAATTCACTTATTGGGTAACAATCTGCATCAAAGGGAGCAGTAAAAAGGCTCCGAATTCGTTTGATTTTTCGGGGACAGCAAACTGAATGGGCACTTCAGAAGGATCGGTATCAACGAACATGGAGGAAATGTTTTTAGTTTAGAAACCAAATAAAAGAAAATATTAGTTTTGAAGATGAAAAATTTGAGAAATGGAAGTGATCTTTTAAAAAGACGATTTTCGGAAGAGTATTTTAACTCACGGTTTAAATTTTACTTAATTTATTTAAAAAATTGAAATTATTTAAAAATAATATTGTTAAATGAAATATTCAATGCTTCCCATATTTCGTACTCTTTAAACGTGTGGTGGATGACTGCAATTTTAGAAAAGAAGAAAGGAGTTTAGTAAGGATGAATAATTTAGCCAGGCAAGATTAATTACAACGGTTAGGCTCCCTCGGGAAAAGTACGGGGAAGAGGAGCTCATCCGACTTAACCGGGGTTTGAGACAGCCCCTTACTTAATATTTCCTTTCCAGGCGAATCGCTTTTTTCGCTTACAACCGAGCCTAATGGGTTTTTGTCCAGTTATACGCTGGTCAAAGGATTGTAACACCATAAAAAATCGATCGGCTCTCGTTTAAATACAAATTACAACGTTCTTTGTAATTAACACTGGGGTAAAGGAATCGTGGTTAATCTTATTAATACCAACTCCACTTAACTTTAATGACACCTTTTAGTTTAATTAGTGGAGGAAATGTTTGAATGAAAACTGTATAAATAGCTGTAAAGAAAGTAAAAAATAATAAGGACGGCATAATGTTTATATGAATATGAAATGACACATTAATAATTATTTATGTCAAAATCCAATCTAACTCAAATCAAAACGTTATTATATATTCATATCCACAGACTGTAATCTTAATAGTTCTGAAGGTAGGTCTTTTTGTCAAATTAAACTAAAAGTCCTTATTTTCCAGAGTGTGTTTCTAAATTGTATTCCATATATTACTTCAACCAAACATCATTAAGTAGGTAAGTTAAGCACTAGTATCCTTTAAAATATTAATCCTACTGAAAGGTTGATTACACAGATGGAAAGAGCATCAAAAACCCTATGAGGTTGATTTTTTAATTGCAACCTCAAGTAAACAAAATACGAAATCAGAAGATAAACTTTGACGAGTTTCCGAAGTTCTTGCCTAACGTTTAAGTATGACTTTCTTGGTTCTGTAAATACTGTCAGATATGGGCGCTCACAGGAAAGTTGCCTCTACTAATGAACTTTTAACCACATGTACCCGATTTATCAAAAAACAGTTAATGCCTATGTAGAATTAATGTTTACCTCCTACAGACTAATTTTTTGATTGTAGGTGGTTTATAAAAAGTTAGTAACATTTGAAACTTGCATTGAAAATTAATGAAAATATTACGAATTAAACCAAAATAGAAGCACAAAGATTCAAACTTCTACAAATTGAAGTAAATGTTCAAAATATCAACTTTCTTGAAGATTGCAAGCCTGAAATGGTTTTCTGACAGGTTTTAGTGCTTTTATGTTAATTATACTTCTCTTTTCTCTTAACTGCAGGATTAATTAATCTTTTCCATGAGGCCATCCGACAAGAACTCGGGATCAAATGTGAGCCAGTTTGACTATTTAATTTAATTTTTACAAATTTTTATTAGGTTCAAATATAATTTTTTACCAAAGACTTTAAGACGTTTTGTATATATGAATGCAAACATACTTAACTGCTAGAAGTATCTAAGTATCTGTAGCAGAGGTTAAGAGATGAAAGAATAACCTGCTTCTGGCTTGACCGACCCACGAGTCTAATCTAAAAATCAAATTTGAGAAGGATGCTCTGCGTGCACTTAGTTTATTTAGTGGGTTTATTCTGGATATAGAGAAAAAGATTATAAAAACCGATTTTTGCAAAAGAAGAGGTTTTAATAACCCTCGGCGTGCCGGTGATATTGGTTATTTTGAGCAGTCCTCAATTTGGTCGCGTCTGGTGACTATGTGTCTCCCGTACATTTCAATGGTCTTTGTAATTGATGATTAACGAATGTCAAGAGGATTAGCAATGTGTCGCATGATTTCGCTTTTTCAAGAAGATTTATGATTCTGACTGATTCACCACGGCCTCAACAACTCATGACACAACAATTTGCCTCCGGCGCAGAAAAAGGTAAAAACTGACGAAAAGAAAAACGTTGATCCTTATTTTGTTGGTTTAACAGAGATTAATTATGATATGAATACACTAAAATGTTCATCATGGAACAGATAATATTATAAATGTCGAGAATAATAGGTGTTGCAAAATTTTTGACGGGAACTATATATATTTATATAATTAACCATTAGAGTTAACATTGTTGCGGTAAAGTGCCTCATTTGCCGGGCAAACGACGTCAAGAAACATTGACGAAAGTATCTCATTTCGTTAGATATGCCCGACGGATAATATTACACGAATGAAACCCCATTTTCATTTTTCCCCACTTGAAAAAAGTAACGATAGGAGTAAGTTAACAAACCGCATAAAGGGCTTAACTGAGCTGTCAGAGATTGCAATCCGTTCAAAATAACTCCGACTGTTTAAATGTGCAAGAAATTACATAAGCTTTATCTTCGAGTTTACTTATTATGATTGGCATTGTTTTCCGGATTTATAGTATGATCTTAAATAAAAAGATTTATTCCCTACAATGTCATTCCAAAGTTAGTAATTCAAAGTAGTAGGTCAAACAAACTTAAAATAAAAATTCTTGGCGTAATATTTATAACGGAATATGCGATTGGTGACTTTAAGTAGTTCTTCAGCTGTAGTTTTACATCAAAGAAAATATTGCATTAAATCGATTACTGTTGCTTATATTATCAAATAAACAGCAGTTATGTTTTTGTTAAAAATATAATGCGAAAATGCCAATTTAACTCATAAATTAAATCCCGTTTAAAATAAGTAATTGCTATGGAAGTATTGGTCCTTTTTTTGTCTCGTCTAAATCTGATAAAACATACGTTCTTTGCATATTTAGTGAAACGACGATTATTGCTCTAGCTTTGACATGTGTTTGGTGGTCCTGTAGCCATTACGACCTGTTTAATGTGGCCCATTTGTTTTTCTTGTACAGCTGCTGTACGACTGACGTTGATTTTTATGCATTTACTCTATCCCATTCAAACAGTTTTTAGTCCTAATACTGCTAATATTGAAGAATGATTATGTATTATGTATGATTTTTCAAATGCTTTTGGATGAAACAACAACAGACTCTTATTTGTGTAATGTAGCGTGCCTCGTTCTTATCCAACTGCACCGAAATTTTAATTTTACCTTACCAATGTTAGATGTTATTATGCCTGAGTTGCTCACATATTGTCAATTTCAAATCCAGACGATCTCTTATTGTTTATAAATTTAAAAATTCCCGGTTCCACAGAGATCCAACGTGGGTCCTCCTTTATTTTGCATTTATATTCCTTCTATTCCAACTATGACTGTCAGTTCCCATCCTTCTTGCGGGCTTAACTGTACCTCGAAATTATTAGTTTTAAACTTGAACATATTGATATATCCGAATGGAGCAACAATCATTTCTTAACTATTGATCCAACCAAAACACAAATAATTGCTGTCTATGATGAACAAATCATTACTTCTGTCTTATCCAAGATTATTATTCAAACGATGGCAGTCCTTTTTTCGCTTTTGTAAAACGTCTTATCCGTTCATTATAAATACGTTACATTTGACTGTTGGTGTTGTTTTAATAGCATATGCTGAAACACTAAAGTTATCGACCTAAAACAAAGAGCATAATTGAAATTGTCCTAAATGTAATTTAATTGCTTTACTCATAACAATAAAAACAGACAATAGAAAGGTGTGAAGTGGGTAAAAAATGTTTATTCTGTTTCGGTTGAAATTCCGCGATATTTGTTTTATTATGTATTTCCTGGTGGTTATGTTTTCTGGCTTAAAAATATTAAAGAATTCTCATTTCCATGCAGTTTTCAGTTAGTTTATAAGTCGGTTTTGGAAGTTGCCGAAACAGTAAAAAATAAATGGAATATATAAGACATTTCAAAATTTTGTTTTAAGACTAATATACAGGGTGAATTGCTACTCGTGCTACAAACTTCTCCAGTAGATT
>CM077105.1:1135828-1160104 GCA_039619505.1 Cimex hemipterus | reverse complement strand
GAGAGAGAGAGAGAGAGAGAGAGAAAGAGAGAGAGAGAGAGAGAGAGAGAGAGAGAGAGAGAGGGAGAGAGATTAATTTCCTAAAGATGTTTTAAAAATTTCAAGAATTTATTGTGGATGATTTAAGGTCGGCAAGAGAAATACATTGCTCATCGCCTGCCATCTTTGATGTACTTTTTGCATTTCATTCGTTCTATTTCACATTGCACCCAAGGCAAAATTACGTCAAATACAACTTGGCTTTGGGTTAAAAAAAGCGACTCTCTCGTCTTCCCTGGCTTGCCAGCCTCTCTCTGCCTCATAATCACGTCAGCCAATAATAAAAATATCATCTTTCCATTCTCGCTAATAAAAACATTCGTTCCAAAAATATACAGACAAAAATAAAAATTAAAAGATCTCTTGAATCGGCACTGGGTACTCTTGCAGGATTCTACCTAAGGATAACAAGCAGACCATTCCTTACCGAAATTGGCACAGCTCTGAAACTCGTTCGAGTTGTATAAAAAACTCGTAACTGAAGACCGGCCCATTTCAACATACATACCGACCTACATCGATCATCACTTTGACACTATATACAATTAAAAATAACTATCGTGCCCACCGTTATTGTCTGCCCGACAATTTTCCTGATAGGCGGATGTCCATGTGTCATCTAGGTGTGACCTATGTAACAAGGTAAGCATTACCATTCCGTAGTTATCGTACCATTGGGGCATCAGAGGCAAATTCTCTGCACTTGTTTTGAACTGCTTGAACTAAAACCAAATTTGCCTTCAATTCTTAGATTGTTTGAATTTTCAATTGTATAATTTCTTAGAAACCAAGACTTTCGTAACCCTGTTCCGCTTTATTCATGGGGATGATCCGGTGGCGTAAATCAAACGTCATAAACGGTTCCTGGATAATGAAAATAACTCGCAATTAATTATGAAAGTGCTTTCTTCCCCTCTTTAGCCCGGAGGAACTGTGCAGATAAATTCAGAACAACCGGCAATTACACCGTTAAGAGTGTTATTAACTCTCGGAGGGTTGCATGTCCTTTTGTTTACACCCTTTTTCGGAAGAGAGGCCGCTATTTCCTCTCATTGTCCCTTTTAGACGCATTGAAATAATGCGCGGAGTCGTGTGGATTTTGAATATTTAAATTTCTCCGTGCTTGTAAAATAATACACGGTTGTAAAACTGGGCGATAAGTTTCTTCATGAATACATTTATTATGTTTTCATTACCAATGAAATTCATTTTATTGATGAAATAATAAATTTAAGATTTTTAGCGTTATGCTGTGTTCTATTTGATCTAGTAATTTTATTTTTTTTAATACTACAAAATAAATTTTATCGTGTTGATAACATAACAAAACATTTTTAATAAAAATTGCGATGGGGTAAAGTGGGGTTCTAGAAAAATTCAGAGAGTTCTTTTAAGAACTATTTTAACAAGAAACTTAATTCTAAAGTGTTTGCGGTAAGCTTCGCCTCTTTGAAACTCCATTATGTAAACTACTTAAATGTAACAATTACAACTTAATTTCTCTCTAAAAAAAAAGATATTATACTTTATCGCCCTTGAATATCGGACCGAATGGGCTTTTAAGGCATAATAAAAGGAGCTAACTCTTGTTTTTATAGCCACCAATTAGCATCCAATCGGTTTGATACGATGGCCTCCTTTTGGCCGGACCTGATGGGAACTTCTTGCCGAAGAAAATCAACACCAGGGAAAATGAACTTGGCGGGACGCCAAGTCGGAGAACACTGTTTTTCCCCTTTAAAAAAATATGCTTCATGGTCTTCTGACTGAGGATAATTTTGAGAATAGTTTTATATGTGAAGATATCTGTTAACAGAGTATCGTAAAAAAATGGATCCACGAAACAAAAAAGTAGTTGAAGCATCATAATTTACTATCCCTGATCCGCCCTTTTTCGATGTTTATATTTTTAAGGTTATCTTCTGGATTTATCGACATTATTTTTTAATTAAACGACAAACATTCTAAGAAAAAAAGCAATGTTTTATTTCGTTTTTTCTTTTATCAAAGCCTCCTTCTAACAAAATTCTTTATAGGTGTAACAAATTATTATTAAAAGTCTTTTTGCTTTCAGTACTTTGATGCAAATTTTACCATATTATTTGTCCGTCTGTCACAGCTTAGCGTTAGATTTATCTTTATCGCTCAGTGCCAGGTCAGTGTTTTTAACCACTTATCAATTAAAAATCTTTCTAAGTTATTTTTTTTATTTTTATAATTTTTAGTACATTACAACTTACAGTTGGTAATAAGTAACATTGAGCAAGGTAATTGAAACAAAACAAATAAAAACCAAGAGTGGAAGTAACACTTTCACTGTCATCACCATCACTTCCTAGGAGATTGCCATTGCCTCTTCAGTCGGCGGGGAGGGTTGAGGGGATTCGTTGTGATGCGAGGTGTCTGATGTGTTGGTTTATGTTAGTTGGCGGGGGGGGGTTGATGAAATTTACGGTAACTGAAACGTATTTCATCTTGTACAAAAGGAATATGTAAATCTGTATGTGTAGTTTGGTTTGATACATACTCCATTCTCCATTTTGTGTATCATCTAGTATTTTTCGTAATATTGAGAGGTAAATTTGAGCGTTTGTCAAGAAGTCGTGCAAGAACTTTAAATCGTGTCATAACCCCCTCTTGTGTGACGGATTCCACGTCAGACGGTCGTCGATCTACAATACGAGGTACCGCACCTTGCCCGCAGTTGGGAGTGGAATATTATTTAAAAAAAAAAAACAAAAAAAACAGGGGGAGAGATTTGTCTGTGTTAGATTTTATACTTTTCTTTTTATACCAAGTCTCTAGTAGTATGAGGTGTTGTTGGAGGTTTCGAGTGGAAATGGCAAGGTCGAAGTTGCTAGAGAGAATTGCCGTATCGTCTGAAAATGTGAATGTGGTGGTTTCGGAATGAGATAGCATATCAGCTGTGAAAACCTAGTACAGTGTAAGTGCGAGAACGCCACCCTGAGGAACACCAGCGTGGATAGGAAAATATGAAAAGAGGGAATGGCCTTCGCTGACTCGGAAGAATCGGTTAGTCAGGTAACTGTGCGGTACGTGATAATAGGTGAATGGAAGGATGTCCTTGAGCATGAACAGTAGGCTCGGGTGACAAACTCGATCAAAGGCTCTGGATCAGTACTGTCTCATCTCAAGGGAGGACGAAATAACGTATCCCACGCGGTTTCACTGGACGGTTGCGTAAACCAAATTGATGGGCTGGGATTGTTTTGAGAATTTATAATCGGAAGAATTCTTTTCAGTAGGAGTTTTACTAAAATTTTGCCCAAAGTCGGTAGTAGACTTATTGGCCTGCATGAAGGAGTACAATGTGTTGGCTTTGCTGGCTTAGGGAACATTCGAATCTAAGTGTGCTTCCCAGAAATAGGGAAGTAGGTTGTACGAAGAGCAGAATTAAATAGGTATGTAATGAATATGATGGGCTTTTTGGGAAGGTGTTGGAGAATTTTTTGGATAATAAGATCAAAACCTGAAGCTTTCTTGGATTTTAGGTGTTGTATGGTAAAATGAACGTCAGAAGGTCAAAAAGCTTTTGGAGGGAGGGATAAGGGCATCAGTGAATGTAAATATTCATTGATACGTTCTGAATAAGTATAGTCTATTATGTTGATATGTGGGGTGAACACTGTGTTCAGGTAAGAAACAAAAGCATTCGCCTTTTCCTCAACTGACTTGGCCCAACTGCCGTCGAAGCGGGGTAGATATTTTGTGGAAAGATTTTTAGCTGCAGCCCAGATTTGTTTTCTGTCGTTCATGATTCAGTAAATCGACCGAATCGTTCGGAGCGATGTATATATATTTGTAAATAAAAGTTCAAAACATATATACAGAAATGCTTTTAAATTGTCCAATATAGTTGCAATTAGTCAGTTAACAAAATTAACATAAAGCGCTTAAGGCACCAACCACGGGTGTTTTTGAAGCCGGAATTGTAATGGCAAAAGTAACACCAAAACCCCGAGAAAATGATTTAAAGTTCGGACATTAATCAAGCTGGGAGTGCCGTCTAAACCTTAACAATCTACACGAGGAAGTGATAGTGAAAAGAGAGTGATAGCAGTGAGGCGACTGTGCTGAAGACATTAGTACTCTTATCACTGTCCAGTTCCCATTCGTCTTAAGATGTAACGCTTCGATTCACACGAGCTGAAATGCCGTTTTAATTTGACCTCAAATAGCGACGTCTGAGAAAATGAAATTCGTCGAATCAATTCGTCTCCGAATGTTGCGGAAATGTGAAATATTTCCCGTCGTCGCCTGATGTCAAAGTGGGGTCAATAAGAAGATTCGAGTTTTGGGCAAACAGGTGTTTTTTATATTACGAAAACCCCTTCATCTCGTTTTCAGACTGCGTGACACCTGCTTTACGTTAAAAGATGAAAAATGCTTTACGAAAAAGTATTTCAAAACCACTTAAAAACGGACAAAACGTTTGTAGATGTCAAGCTTATGAAAGAATTGTAGCTATATCATTTAAAGAAGGAAAATCTAGGTCCAACCCTTTGTACAACAACCCTAAGCATGTAATATTATAGATATTCAACACATCTTCCCTAAATATATAACTATTCTATAACTGGTTTGTAATTTCTTTCTCTTAATTGTTCCAATCTGTTGTAGTGATTTTGCCTTATTAAAAACATGTTTATTTATTTTGTATGTATTTGAAAAGGATATTGTATTAAGTTTTGTTGTTAATGTGTGGTGATTAGTGACCGTTAGTCGATGATTATTCAGAAATAGTGAGATGTGGTCTGGTGATGACGTTTCGGAAAAACATTTTCTCTATTGTGCCAACGTTGCGATCTGAGATCATCTTCAGGGCCTGGGATTTACAAACATTGTTTAAGTTTAACAAATATATGTAGGATGTGGAAAAAAGTGAATTTGTACAATGCAAAAATGTTTTATATTCAAAGTATTTCTACTCACTCAAAGTGTTTGTTTTCTGTGTACTTGTGCTGTTCTTGCGTGTCGTGTTGAGAGTGCCAATGAGATGTAGGTGCTTTATTTTTATTTTTTATATACGTTGGATTTTGAAGACGTGGGGAACGAAGTCGGGATAGAAATTAGCTGTTAATGCTTGTTATGTCTCTGCCATGAAACTCTCCATAACACAAACACACACACACTTTCTCTCTCTCCCACTTTCTTTCATCCTTTCTCTACATCCGTTCTCTTCTACCTGCTTGCATTATGAACATTTTAATTAAAAATTATTTGGGTATAAGTAGAGCCCAGATTTCAACCCATTACAAATATTCAACAAATTCCATATAATATGAACTAACCCCCCCCTTCATGTACACCAGATAATTAGCACAGAGGCACCTCCCGACTAATAATTAACTCTTTTTATTTTTAATCAAGGTATTTTTTTAGTCTAGTACATATTCTTTCCTCAAGGAAATAGACAGAAAAACCACGATCGAAGATGGGGTTCACGAAGGTTCAGTCTTAGGGTTAACTCTTTTTGGCGTTTAATTTTAATAAGTGTAGAGACTTGGAAATTCATAATTTTTACAAAGTTTTGGTGAATTTATGGCAGACACTGGTGCAATACAAAAGAGCACAACTTCAACTATTCGTTAGGAACCGCGGCCGAAGACAAACTATTTTGTTTTTTTCCATATTATTTTAATTAAACAGCTATGGGTTGTCCCGCGATTCGTACCGAGAAGAAATGCCGGTCAGACGCCCTGACCTCTCACCCACATCAATGGATGTGTATATATTCTTGTAGTTATACTTAAAAGCGATTTCTCCAGGAACATAAATTTATGTTTGACCTGAAATAAAAATCTTTACCTAACCTTAAAAATGCAATAAAAACGTGTTTAAAAGAAAGTGACAGCGTCCTTGGGCCGGATCTACAGAGAAGCTCACGTGTTTGAAGTGCACTATCGATCGGCGTCCCTCGGGAGGCTTGACTAGTACACGGAGGGTCATCCCCATCCGATTAAGAATAGGTCTTGTGAGGTCGACACCGAAGTCCGTGACAGGCATGAAGTGCAAGGTTGTTCGATGTGCCCATCTAACTGAAAGGTGCAATTTCCTCGCCTCCATTAAACAGCGCACGCTAATTCCAACAGAGAAGAAAATTTTGCTGGAGCAAGGCAGCGTGTATTGGGTCCCTTTTCCGATTCTTAGGAGAAACAGGTTTGTTTTATTGTATGTAGTACTGATATATGTATGTTTTGGTGTCCCAAAGTGTTTGTTGAGAGTTAATGTATGCATTACGGGGAATGTGAAGTGTGAGAGGCAGTATAGCGGAATATTGAGCACCCATCGAACCTCACTTAGGTTTCTCATAATATACGTGTAAAGAGTGATGGATGTAGTAGATATAGTTAGTAATACTACTACCTTAACTGAATGAAAGTACGTAAATAAGTATTAATGTATTTAGCAGTAAGAGTAGAAAATTATTGCGTTCGGGGTTATGACCTAGTTGTCTCCCCCTAAGCCGGTAGGTTGACGGGCAAGACCGAGGTTTGACCCCGCTTTGCCAACACCCAGGTTGAGTGATTCTTGGGCTCTGACGGTAATTTATTGTCAATTATAAAAACTGGAATTGCTGGTGAACAGCGAGAAGTGATAGACTCAATTTTGCTTACATGTGTAGATATGAGCTGATACCATCAGTAAAATGGATTTTTAATAAAGTTTTGAGTTTTTGTTATAAAGATGAAAAAAAAACAGTGTAAGAGAGACCGCGAACCGCAATAATTTAAAAAAATCTTATATGTTCTCAGACATGAAAGGTCGTACAGTCACATACTCCCCGTTGGCGTTTATTATTACGCCTTTTAATTTAGTGGTTTTGTTCTTGTATGCTTTTGTAATATTTCATGTCGCAGGGAATATTCCTGAGACAAACAAAAGCCGCAACTGGGGGAACTTGCAGATCAAGTACGCTCTTTATGAAAGATTGTTTTTGTGGTTAGCTAGTATTATTATAATGTAAATTCAAAACTCAAACTCGCCCAGCACATTTTTTCTCTAAGGGGACCCGGAAAAAATATTGTGGGTCAATCTAACCAGATATTTTTATAGCCTTACAAAAAACTATTACCTTTCCTGGATAATGTGGTCCAAGAATTTTTAAAATTGGATTACTAGAAGTTAACTAAAAAAAAAAAAAATCGAATTAAGAAATCCTACTCAAGGAGCTAGCGCCATTTCCTAAAAACGCCGGCCTCTACCTCTTTCATGATGGGTTTTCACAATACCAAACTGAGGGGCGTCAATGTCCACAAGGTCAAGCCTTTTGTAAAGGTCCCGGGTTCGAACCCGACATACTTACAAATGGGCTTTTTTCTTAACCACCGACACCCTGAGGGACCTCTGCTGTTGCGAACCCTCGTAAAAAAACCAAACTGAGGAAAATTTCCAAGAAAGGACCCCAAACAATGCAAAAATTGAAACAATTGGGCTTAGTTGTCGTGCTGAAAGGTTCGTAGTACTAGAAACCATAGAAAATACGAAATAACGATGAAACTTCACTTTTCGGGAACTACATCAGAAAAACAGCCACCCTGAGAAGTAAGGTTGTTCGATCGAAAAGGAATCAATCCCATCGAATCAACCCGTGTAAGATGTAGGTTTCCAATTCTTTTATACGGTAACATAATAGTTCTTTAGTTTTTTCTGAGAGCTTTTCCGAAAATAACACTTAAATTAGGAGAAATAAATTCATAAATATTTAAAGAAATGTGTTTGAATGTTTTCTTGCTATAGATTTTTTTCGGACGAAAAGTTTCAAAAAAGCTGTGTTAAACTTGAATGTAATAATAACAGAAATGTTTATCAAATTTAATAAAAAATGTTTCTTTAGTTATTGAGAAAATTTCCCTTGCAGGTCTTCCCTTTCACACCACACCAACACTGTAAATACTACCCGCAACGACTTGACCGGGTCCCCTAGAATTTTAATTTTTGATGGAAGAAACAATACAAAAACATCAAAGTCCTGCTTTAGGAAAAAGTGGCAAAACAAAATTTTCTCGTTTTGTATACCCGTAGAGACCGTAGAGAGTACGCGATGAAGCGTGTTACAACCTAATTGGTCTCATGCCAGTTTTAATGTTCAACAAGGCGAATCATTTAGTTAGACTCGACTGTCACCCTCGCTTCGATGCACGCCACAAAATATTCTCCGTCCGTATGTGTATTCCGCTACGATTGCAATGAACACAGGATATATGTTCTTATTGTTTTCTTGGCATCCAGTCACGAAACTAAATGAATGGGCCAAAACGGGTGTCGTATCCATTGTTTTACAGCTGTTCGCAGGGTTGTGCACAGTTGCAAATAATACAGAGTACGTACCTTTCAAAATAGAACGGTTGTACACTGTAATAATAATAATATGAGAAGTTTAGGGGCCGACAAACAGGTGAGGTATCGCCGGCCCTCTCGTGCTTTTATTTCTTTTTCTAATATTTCAAACACATTTTTTACCCTTCAGCCATTTGAGCGTCTCGACCTGGTTACTGACGCTACATGTAGATATGTCATTCTTGTGTGTAGTGCTGAGAGCGCCACGATACCCAATAATAAAGCATCTACACAGAAAACAAAGATTTTGAGCTCTGAAGATGATTTCAATAAAAATCGAAACGTTGGCATGATAAAGAAAAATTTTTTCTAAACCTACGTCACACCAGACCGCACTTCACGATCTTCAAACCGTTCGCTAACGGTCACTAAGCACATTTATATGAACATTATGTTGATATCCCAAAATACATTATCAACTACAGAATAGATATAAAGCATAAAATACATATAGATACATCCGCAAGTCTGGTCACATTCACTCCATCAGAGTACTCGACAGGGTTTAAAATACCATTTCCTTTCACGCTAATAAATTACATTCATTCTAATAAATTTACATAAACACAACTCAGACTTACAAACACAGGCACAGACAATACAATGTACAGTATGTTACAGGGTGATATGTCAATATTGCTATGTTTAATTCACTAAATAAAACGTAGTTACGTGCAACGAGAACAAGGATTTTGACTTGATTCTTTTTGAGATATTTTTGTCATTTTAGTATAAAATCAGATTTATTAAAACATTATGTAGTCCTTTATTTCACAAACTACATTAAATGATCCACAGGATAACAACATTTCCTTTTAAAAATTCGTGCTTCTGAATACTTAGGAGTCCCTCAAAAAATACCAAAAGATGTGTTTTAGAAATACTCAATTGTGGCTCGTGCAATGACTTTTTCATCAAAATTTTAGGCGATTTTAACAAAGTTGCCTATTTTATAAGTATTCCAATGACATACCCACTTTTAAATTGTATGGAACTTTTCTTAGTGAAATCTCCTTTGCAAGGTGCAAGTCATACTTTTAGTGAAAACATTTATTAGTTGGTAACAAAAATTAGATAGATTCCTCTCGTGGAATAGCCAGCAAGGAGCCCTGATTTTACGTCACTAGATTTTTCCAAATGCGTAACTTTGAAAAGCGTAGTGTACAATACACCCGTCGTTACGAGGGAACAGCTCATAGAGAAAATTGAAATCAAGTGCAATGACATGAGGAAAGAAGGGAAAAAGTCCTTCATAAAGTCACGTCGGTTACGTTCGCGCTTATGTATTCTATACGACGGAAAGCATTTTGAAAAATACATCAGTTAATGTGAAAAAATATGCATAATTTAATGAAGTTGCATTTTCACTGCAGTTTTTCTTTAATTATGTTTACTTTATAAGAAGAATGAATTTGATTTTTGTTACCAATTCATAAATGTTTTTATTAAAAATATGACACTTAGGCTTTTATTGGGGTACTGCTCTCCTGGATTCGTTATGATTTCACTAAGAAAAGTTAAAAAAAAAAGAAGTAAAAATGTCTGTGATGTTGGTATACTTATAAAATTAGGAAACTTTGTTGAAATCCTCAAAAATGTTGATGGAAACGTTATTGCACGAGCTACAATTGAGTACTTCCAAAAAACATGGGTTTTACCATTTGTTATTTTTTCAGAGGCTACTGTGTATTCAGGAGCCCGAATTTTTCATCGGAAATGTTGTTATCTTGGGAACAATTTAACGTAGTTTGCAAAAAAGGTCAGCTTTGTATTTTAATGAGCAAAATTCAGAACTTACGATTTTCTGTGACTTATTATCTTATTTTAGACTAAAATCACAAAATATCTCACGAAAGTGTCTAGATAGAAACCTTGTTCTGGGGGCACTGAACTACGTTTTATTTATTGACTCCACCATGACAATATTGACATTTCACGCTGTAAAACCCTGTATACATTTAAAAATCCCCGAGGCATCGAACAACGATATATCAGTCCTTCTAAAAATAAAAGGTGTTAAACCGTTATTTTATCCTTGTAAAGAGTACTATTAAGTTTTTAACTCTAAATGTAATTGCTATGATTTCAAATGACACCCCAAAATTAGAGAAGGATTAGTGAGTTGACAAGTGGGCAATCTTTATCATTCAGCGTGTATTTCTTGCGACCCTACGAAGTTTCCCACCATTCTTGGCATCTGGAAATAAGGAATTTCCCCTTGCTTATGGTCACAGGCTGTATATAAAGAAAGTAAAGTGGTAAAAAACATTTTAACGCAATAGATACACTCACAACAGTATTTAACGTTTTATTTATGCTGTTTGTGTAATTGGCAACAATTGGAGTTTTTATTGCAGTTAAACAGTTAATAGAGGGAATAAAAGAAGGATTATTTATTCCGTTTATCCCGTAAAGATTCGATTTATTTCCCAGGGAGGCAATAAAGGCAATAAACTAAGCTGCCGACGATATCCAACGTTGAAACGTATTTTTAACGTATTATCAATCGAGGTCGTTAAACTGCAATAAAATTAAACAATGAGATGACCAAAAATTGTAGTTAGATGAACAAACGTTTTGAATGAGATGACCGCTGCAAATTTTAAATGAATAAATCTAAGAAAACTATAAATTGGAATGATTTCATTAAACTAAACTTTTGTCACACAGAAGAGTACTTTAACGTTCAACTAGCCAATGGACTTCAAAGCACATTACAATACCTTTTTTATATTATTCTCCATTAATATTCAATGGGCTGTATCAATTTTATTTGAGTAGGTTCTACATTCTCATTTTTTATTCCTATAGATTGCTTGATCGATAGATAGTTAGAAATATGGTGAGAAAGATATTGGAGAATTAAAAAAGAAATAAAAAAGAAAATAGTGATATTGTTTGGTATAGTAAATAGAGGTAAAGATTGATTAATAGTTATTAAACATAGGTACATTAATGTATTGCATTTTTATGAAATATATTCTTATAACGCGAATCGAAGAAGAATGTTTTTAAATAATGTGTGGCGGTAAGTGACCGGTAATCGATAATTATTCAGAAATTGTGAGATGCGTTCTGGTAAGATGTAGGCTACAGGAAAAAGTTTTCTTTATCGTGCCAATGTTTCGCTCTTTATTGAGAACATCCTCAGGGCCTGGGATTTACAAACATTGTTTACATTTATCAAATACATGTAGGATATGGAAAAAGTAAACTTATATAATGCAAAATATATTTGTTATATTCAATCAAAGTATTTTTACTCACTCAAAGTGTTGGTTTTCTGTGTACTTGTGCTATTCTTGCGTGTCGTGTTGAGATTACTTTGATTGAATATAAAAAATATATTTTGCAGTGTATAAATTCACTCTTTCTCTCATTTTACAAGTATTTGATAAATGTAAACAATGTTTGTAAATCCCAGGCCCTGAGGATGTTCTCAATAAAGAGCGAAACGTTGGCACGACAACGAAAATGTTTTTATGAAACCTACATCACAATTTCTGAATAATTATTTTTAAAGAATGTTTCAAACACTCACACAAACATAGTTCCATACTTTCACTCATTCATTCCCAGGCAATAGGCACAAAAAGACAGTACTGACGTTTATATCTAATTGTACCTTTTATATATATTTTTATAACGACGAAGTTCGGTAAACCTCGTATGAAGTTTGGTCAATATCGCTACATTCTCAAAAGGTTAAAACCTCTCATAAAAAAAGTTCATACACAAAATTATAAATTTGGGTTGAGATGAAAACACTCACACTTAGATCGAGTTCACAGGATTACAGATATATTAGACAGATCTTTAGGAGAGAAACCTATTTATTCCGTCGTGTTTCTGTCAATTGTAGACTTTGATAAAGTTGGGCATCAAACTTTTACAATTACAATTAAACAAAACTTTTTTCATCCCAGTACGTACAACTTTCTCCTCATATCTGTTAGTGAAACTATTCTGAGTAAGGCAAGAGAGCGAAAACTTTAAAATTTTATAAATAAAGACTTGTGGTCAACAGATCAACTTCTACAATCTGCCAGGAACAGACAACACACATATAGGTACATTCGAAGATGATACTGTAACTCTGTCATTGGAAAATAATATTAAACAGTCGACAAGAAGACAGCAACACGATTGACAGATGGATAAAAGATTGGCAAGTTAAAAAAAAGAGTAATAAAAATAATTTTTAAACGGAAAAATACCAGGCAATACTATGAACGGAAAATAGTAGGTATGACCCTGGCTTCTAAATTAAAATAGGCAGAACAAGGTATTATACACACATAAATGTTTCGACGTTTGTGAAGAAACTCTTATTTGTCAATCCAGAATAGAATCATTTATAACCCGATCCTGAAAACGATCTGAATCTTTGGTATACAATTATGGATCTATGCTAAAAAAGACATTGTTTTCTTAAAAATTTGAGAACTAAATTTTAAGCAGCATCGTTGATGGCCCTTGGTAGATATGTAATATACTGCGACCTTTAAGAACTACTGAATCCCCCGTCCTCTATCTAAACCAAACCGGTGAGTTCAATATCATCAAGGAGCCTGATCGGAAGGCGGTTTCAGTGGTTGGATTTCTTCTACAGTCAGTCACACTATACAAATGCACTCCTGAGAGTAATTTGCACCACAGTTTGTTAGGTGTGTTGGTGCTGTTCTGCTTCTTTGGAGAATCTGCAAGTGCCGTCTTGGGTTATACCAATCTTCTTTAAATGATGGTTTAGTTTGAAGTGCCCTGTTAAGAATCCTGTTAGGATTCGCAGTTTTTTCCTGCTTCCTATGATACGGAATAAAGATATTCGTTGGTTCCTGGCATACGGGGTCTTTCCAGAGGTTACGCGATACCCAAATGCTTAACTCTCGTCTCCAAGGGCGTTCATACATCAAAGAGAACCGGCACTCTGTGATAGGACGGAATGAAACCCGACAAACTTGCTTCCTAGACAAGTAACTTAATTGAACTAATATGGACACCGCTGGGGAAACTTTAACTTAACTAAATTTCTGCATCACCGAAAATTAACAATAGATTTTCTTTATTTTTATAACTGATCTAAGAAACCGTTCTGCTTTTGTTTTTTTAACCTGGTGTCTTGTTCGTGTACGAACGTTTACCATAAAACCTGACAATCTTCCTCCAATTCGTTTTTTAATTATGAAAACAAATTGAACGTAATGGATTCCGGTGGGAAATTCGCCAAGTGTTTTGCCTCAGATAACAATAAAAAACCGCGTGGCGCCGAGCTGAGAGGAAAAAGTTCGTTAATCAGAATCTGGGCATTATTCATCCTTTTCATTCCTGTAATGAGCCGGTGACTCAATTAACTGTGATTAATAGCCTTCCCGCTTTCCGCCGAGGTATAAATAAAGAGAGAGAGAGAGAGAGAGAGAGAGAGAGAGAGAGAGAGAGAGAGAGAGAGAGAGCGAGACGGTGGCTCGGACAAAAGTACGACCTGACAAAAGTAATACCAGTTCAATTTTTCTCTTTTTTGACACTCCCTCTTACTTTCAACCAACGCCAATCTTGGGATTTTGGCGTGCCTCAGAAAGGCCGAATTAAGATTCCTGTCATTGCTGGCTTTGTTCGAATGTCATTCGCCCGACACAGTAAGAATTGGCACAGGAAGAGAGTTGAGCAGGTGTATGGTTTGAGGGCTTTCCTTTGATCGATTTCACACCAAACTTACGCCTAATCTTCGCAGAGTACAAAGGGGATAAATGTCATGGTACTTAAAAAGGAGTCAACGAACCCCATGTGTATTGAAATTCTATAAAATGGTACTAAATTTTCCCTCCTTTTATCTCAATCAAAACCATACATAAAGGTTAATTAATGGAAATTCACTAAAGGTTAAACTGAAGACACCACAAGAAATGGTTTTGCTATTAAATTATTTCAAACGGGACAGGTTACAACTTTTCGTAATGCAATTCTTAAAAATAAATAAATAAAAGAAATAATCGCATCAAACCAAGAACACTAATTTTTAAAAGCGCTGTAATTTATTCTTGTATTTTTTTTAAGAAACAAGATCAAATGACAAATTTTAATTACATATGTTTTTAATCTATCAATATTTAAGAAAAACAAGGCTATAATCAACTACAGAGTGGAATTTGTTTTTTTATCATCTCTCATCATATAGGTGCAAACAAAACGTATTTAACCACTGATGTTTAGCGTTTGTCAGTTGGTCATTTGGAGGTTTGTGTATCTTTCCTTGCTGTTTAAATCCGTAAGATAATATAATGATTTTTAAATTTATAATTTTTGCATGTTTACTTATGGCTAATGAAAGAATCTCATTTGATTCAGTACAGTGAAAAACAAAAATAAAGAACACCTTTCTAAATAAAATGGTTGAACCTTCTTTCAAAAGTCGTAATATCTTAGGCTGATAAAAATCACAACTTAATTTTAAAAAAGAAAAGAAAAGAAAAAACGGAAATTTTTTTATAATTGATTAAATGTAGACCTGGTGACTGGGCAAGTAAGGTTTATTCGACAGCAGCAAATTATGTCTGTTCCAAAAAAACAGAATATGCAGACTGTTACATAGAGATAACAAAGAGAAAATGGAAAGAAAATGCAAAATCTAAAAACTTAAACCTCTACTAACCTATCAGTTTAATCTGTTAAATAAACCAGAGAAAAACATATATACAACAAATCAATAAAAATAAAATAATTATTCAAATATTAAACAAATTATATAAAATATGGCTTTTTGATATTAGAAATATTGAATATAGAAGTTGAATATAAAAATTATAATATTACGGCTGATAAAAATCACATTATCCTAACTAAATAAACGGAAGGTTTTCATAATTGATTAAATGTAGAACTGACTGGGCAAGTAGGGTTTATTCGCCAGCAACTATTATGACCAATAATTTTATTATTATAATAAAAATAAAACAATTATTCAATGTTTCTCCCCATTTCATAGAAAAGTTTTCTTAATTGCACCAAAATGAAACATAAAAATTCAGAATTAATATTTTATGTTTTCTTTTTATTCAAGCACAAACATAGGTTATTGATTGGATTAAAATGAGAAATAGTTAATCAATGAATGCGTTGAAGCAAAAATAAATTAAAGAAAGAACGATATAACTTTTATGTTGTTTAGAACTGTTTTAATTTTTGAAATACAGATTGAATATTCTTTTTTATAATTTTAACGGGATTACCTTCTCTTTAAATTGGAAATAAGTCTTGTAATCCCGTTTCAGATGTAAAACAAATGAAATCAGGGAACGCTGGAAAGGATATTTCTTGAATTACGGAATCGCGGTCATTGTTGCCGGCCACAATGGGCCTGATAAAACAATGGAGCGGATTTGATTTTCGTCCGATTTCGGCGGACGTTAGTCATCGGTGTGCACCAACAAAAGGTGTGATATTATGTCGACCGAATCGAGTTCGATTAGAGAACAATTAGCGGTTTAGTTGCTGGCCGCCTAAGCAGAACGACTGAAAGCTTAATTGAATGAGGATCCGCTCTCTTGATGGGTCGCACAATGGGGTCCATCCATCACTCACACCTTCGCAAATTGGTGGCACCTAGTCCGATCCGATTGGGCTGAAATGCGGTGTTCACTCGACCACAAAGTTTCTATTTGCTGTGAAAGAAGAAAACTGCCGCCGTGGAAAGAGGATGTTAATTGGAAAATTAAGCAGTGGAAAAAATATCTCTCTTTTACCATTTACTTGTCTGGAAACTAATAACTTTCGGCTTATTACTTTCTTAACTTAATAATGGTCCGGATACTTTATTTAGATGTTACATTGCAAATAAAATTATTTATTTTATACAATGCAAAACAACTTGCTCATCTGGTGCGGTTTGTCCAATGTTTAAGCTTTAACAAAGGGATAAATGTGAAGAAGGAAAATGAATGTTAAGTGGCTCTTACACGACCAATATTATTGACAAAATCAGTATTGTTAATACAGACTTTTTTCTTGAAGGTACCACGGTCAATATCGCCATACCCTACATGGTCAATATAATGGTCAATAATTGTATCAATAAATGTGCTCAGTATGTTTATTTCCACCATTCGGACTACCGAAATTGTGTCGTTCTATGTGAATTTTCGTGGCGTCGTGCGTTTTGAAAACATGGACAATAATAAAAAAAAATTAAAAAAAGATTGTGTAGTGAAAGTTCAGTGAAATCGATGGATGAAAGAGTGGTTGAAGAAACGTGAAGAATATTACCATATGATGCTGCTGAGGAAAATCAGGCTGGCAGATGCGGAAGATTTTTACAATTATTTCAGAAGGAAAGAACGTAGGTTCATAAAATTGTTAAAGACGGAGGAACCATTCTTCAGAAAACAGAACACAAACGTGAAGAAATTTTGAAGATTTGAAATTTTCTGTCCTCGCCTGCAACTATTAGCGAAGAAAAGCGTGAAATCTGAAACATTTACACGGAGTCAGAATGTAAATGTTTTAATTATATTTTCCAGATACCTTTATTTTAATCTAAGTATATCAGACTGCCATTGAACAGTACCTCTTCACTACCTACATGAAAGTAGTTAGCACGACAGTAGAATTAGGGAAACGCATATTGAAGAATTGAAGGATGTGATAGTAATGATATATTAATTAAACAGCAAAAAAATAAAGTAAAGAAATAAGGCAATGCAAATTCGAAATCTGTGAAGGTGTTGAAAAATGTCGCCGCTGATAAATAGTGATTGTTGGTTGTCAGTTGCGGTGCATTATCAATGATGAGCAGTTGTGATGGGTTAGATTTGTGAGGAGGAGAAGAGTATTTAAATGTGGAGTAGGATGAAGTGCTACCACGACTTGTTCCCAATTTTGTGGTACATTGGAATAGTTAATTTATTTTAAGGCCTTCCGACGGAGAGATACGCGGCAACAACTGAACATTGACAATAATATTGAATATACCTCTAGACCCTCAATAATATTGGCAATATTTCCTCCACTTTTAAACACTGAGGCTATAACCCCCAAGATCAGGAAACCTGGATTTCATCAATATCGTTTCAGTATCGACCGACAATATTATTTTTTTTAACCATACATGATCAATATTATTTTCATTATCATACTGTATTGTCAATATAATTATTCAAATATCGTGAGATGCGGTCTGGTGTGATGTAGGTATCAGAAAAACATTTTCTTTATCGTGCCAACGTTTCGATCTTTTATTGAGATCATCTTCAGGGCTCAAAGTGTTTGTCTTCTGTGTAATTGTGCCATGTCGTGTTGAGAGGGATCTCACGATATTTGAATAATTATCCGTTAACGGTCACTAATCTCTACACATTGTCAATATAATTGATGGTGTAAGGGCCGCATGAGATAGATAGCTTGGAATGGAACAAGTCATAGTTTATTTAATTTAATTTTTTGTTCAGAAAACATTTAAGTAATAATTATTTCTGAATTACATTTTATTTAAAAATAATTATAAACAATAGTTAAGATAAATAAAATTAACATTTCTTTACTTATATACATGTCGTCTGAGAAATAATGTCACACTATTTTCCAAATATCAAAAATGCTTATAACACAATTTTAAATTTACCTCTTGGTTTTAAGCAAAAGAAATTAAATGTAATTAACTGTATAATGTACACCATACTTTTCTCTTGAGTTTACGAAGTACTACATTTTTTTGAAGGAAATTAAAAAAACAACAAAAAACAGGAGTGATGTAATATGATGGTTGACATACAGGAGGGCTTAAATATCTCTCTACCTGTTGAATGTCCTGGACGAGGGGTCAAAGTACTTTAAAATACATTTTCCCACTCTTACTCTATAAAAAAGTGAAGTACTCCACTGGGATTTGAACCAAAAACTGAAAGCATGGCACATGCAAGTCGAACGCGATAACCACTCGTCCACCGCGGTTCAATAAAAATCAAGAAAATTGGTAGAAAATTAATAACATATTACTGTTTTGAGAACAAACTTTTAATTTACAAGACTATGCGTTCTGATAATCCTTGTTTTGTTTACCTTTTAGAATTCTATAAAAGTAACAACAAATAGATCGTGACCTGTTACAGCCTGAATTTAGCTTCGGTTCCGGATTGAAGTTACTTTAAAATGTTTTCATTTGAAGTTTTATTACTGAACAATTTAGCGATTTACCATTTGAAGAGAAAATCAGCAAATATGACTGGAATGCTGGGTGCTGCAACGCTGGATCTTATGCTATTAGAATGTCTGTTCAAATATTCTTACAGAAGGAAATACCTTATTTTAAGCCTTTTATAAAAATAGCTTAAAAGTTTGAATGAACCGAGTCCTTTCAAAATGGACACATTTTTCTGCCCAGAGGTTTTGATGTAGTTTGATGAACAACATATTTTACTCCTTTTTATGCGAGGAAATGTTAGGAAACGTTAACTTTACGAAAAAAACACCAAACGCGTTGTACCTGTAAAAAATTTGCTATTCGTGGTGTTTTCAATTATACGTTCGTGTGTTTTAGGAGTTGTTGTATAACAAATGCATCTTACTTTTGTTAAATTACAGATTTGATTACATATTAAATTTCTACCCTAAACCATTACTATTTGAAATTTTTTTTCTCGTTTGTTGGTTTTGAGAAAAAGGGATATGACATCATTTTTCCGACACCCTCTAGCGGGTTGAACCTTACATTTTTATCTGAAATCCTAGCAAAGACGTGTCTCATCTTCCTCTTTCCGATGTGAAGTAACGATGAAACATTTTTTAGAAAATTTCTTGGATTCGATCTCGCAATTTCATAAACTTTCATTAATCATCTGCATACCGATCTTATTTTTGATTTTGGACATTTGCATATTGCAAAGATCCTACAGCCATATTTTAAATTCTTAGTTAATCTCAAAAATCAAAGGTCGCACCCAGCCATTTCAGAAAAGATCATTCAAAGAGAAAAGAATCGAGTTTTAAATTCAAGTATTTTATGAGAAAGCGATCAAAGTGGAAAATAACTGCCACTAAAATTGCTTTTTCATATAATCTGAAAGGTCTTCATTGTACGTGATTCTGTCTCACGTTCCTCAAAGGACAAACTTTCGTAAGTTGCTTGACGTTCCTTGAACTTACAGTTGTCAAGTTTTGGATACCGGATCGAAAAAGTTTTAAAATTTTTGATTAAAAAAAAAACTTTTTACTGCCAAAATCAGTTCTAAATTATATCTGAAAAAATGCCTTAGTTTCTTTTACATCCTTTAATTACAAAGTATTTCTATATGGTATTAATATATGATTCACCATTTACTAAAAGTCCGACGTGTCAGGTTCAGGACTGTCTCTGATTTCTCTATTAGAAACTTCCTAACGATTGATCTGGGCTGGGCTTTACGTTTTGATTCAGCAAACGTGGACAACCGGACTTAAACAAAAGATCTTATTTCTCACAGTTCTCACATCTTATGCAAAAAATTCATATATTTGACTGAATTAATACCGATATCGTCAGGACAATCAATCATTAGAAAGACAACAAACTTGGATGGTTTGCTACGTTTCGAAACTAAGGGGTGAACAGTAGTTTTTTTAAAATTTATATGTGCATAGGTATATGTAGTGCAACTACAGAGCGAGGAAAGTAATTTAAAAGCTGAAATAATTATTGGTAACTTCACTAGTTTTTGTGGTCTGTTTGACCATCTAATTAAGGTATTTTGCCCTTATAATTTTTTAAAATAATTTTATCAATAAATAATTGTAAACAATTTATAGTATATTCTAATAAAACGTTATCAGTAATCTTTCAATTAATTAAGGTTTTTAGTTGAGATAAAAAAGTCAGTGTCACAAGCGGGATTCGAACCACACACAACAATTTCAAAAAGATGGGGTTGAGATAGGAAGTTAGTGTCCGAGTGGACAACATCCCGATAGTTCAAGTGGTAGAGCAGCGGCGTATCTAGCCGAAAATCGTGGGTTCGAATCCGGCTCGTAACACTGGCTTTTTTTATCTCAACTGAAAACTTAATTAATTGAAAGATTATTGATAACGTTTTATTAGAATATACTATAAATTGTTTACAATCATTTATTGATAAAATTATTTTAAAAAATTATGAGGGGGAATTAATATTGTTAATAATTTTTTAAATCGAGAACAGTATTTCCAACCGACCCTATTCATGACACTTGGAATCTCATTTCCCTACTAACTGACTTATCAGAAAACCAATTAAAAATTACTTATCTTTAAATTATTTATCCCCTCCAAATTGCTTAAAATTATTTAGAGATCGTGAGATGCAGTTTGGTGTAATGTAGGCATAGAAATTATATTTATTGTGCCAACGTTTCGATCTTTATGGAGTTCATTTTCAGGGCCTGGAATTTATGATCAATGTTTCAATTATACCAATATATGTAAGATGAGAGTATGAATTTATTCAATGATGTATACAATTTTTTAAAAGTTTTAATCAAAGTATTTGTGCTCACTCAAAGTGTGTGTTTTCTGTGTGGATGTATCACGGTGTTATGAGGTTTTGAGAGTGTTCCTGAAATATATTTTTTGAAAATGTTTATATATTTGATTTTAAGGAAGTGAGGAAGGAAGTAGGGATAGAAATTGATTTGTCTATGAGTTGGCTTCTTTGAGATGAAAGGAAACGACAGTGGAAAAAATGGGTAACGCTTTATCGTTCGGGTCTAATTAGCCTTTTTAAGGCTGAAAGGTTCTAGTTAAATTATAGACAGGATTATAAGGAAAAGGAGTGACATACTGTTGACGATTTAGACTATGTGGAATTGTTTGATGTGTGGAGTGTAATCATTGTATTATATGATTGTTATACGTATGTTATTGACATTGAATTTGATTAATTATACTAGCGTAACTGCTGTGTTTATTTCAAAAAAGTTACGTTCATGTTGTTTTGTTCTGTGGTTGAACCGTTTTGAATTGATGAAATCGAAATTGAGCCATCAAAATGGTGGATAGCCAGCGCTGTAGGATTTTGTTTGGGTTTTTGAAAATGTACATGTGTTGTTTAACCCTCTTGTTCAGATGTTGGGATGCAATCCTGAGTTAAAAAACATTAATATCTCAACGCAATACACAACATCTACACATAAAATACGCACTTTGACACATGCTTCGATTATACCTAAATTTTTTTATATTTCGTACACCATTTTGTAAATTCATATTTCCATTGTTTCATTTGATGTTTATAAATCCCAGGGTCTGAAGTCGATCTGAATGAAGATCTAATACAGATCGAAACATTGGCACGGTAAAGAAAATATCTTTCGATACACACATCACACCAGACTGCATCTCACGATCTGTAAATAATCATTAATTAACGGCCACTAAATACTACACGTTGATTAAAATGTAAAATGCGATCACATTAACTATTGTGCGGTTTTTAATATTTTTAATATAATGGGGAGGCGGGGGAAAAATATAAAATAAAATAAAACATTTTAAAATAAAAATGATTGAAATATAAAATAAAAAATGAAACAATAACGACTCACCAAGCTGATGCGGCGAATGATAAAGGTGGGCAGGAAATAAAAGGATGCAGGAGCGATGAAAATAGGGTATTTGGGGTAGGACGGCCCACTTACAAGTACCAGCAACTCCGGCGTTTCGGCGAGGTGTAAAATCACTCCAGAAAGATTCCAAGCGATGCTGGAAGAGATTTTACAAGAAGCGGTATGTAGAAAAGCGTTTGCGGGTTCACACAAAAAATAGTAAAAGTTGTAGAGCGGAGCGTGCTGAAACGAACCAGACTCGGTCATAAAGGCGACTGAATTGTGGTACCCGGAGTGGAGCGGCTTATCCTTTGGACCGGCTTCCCGGTATAGGATAATAGGTAAATCATAACAAAATAGGCGGTTCTTTAAAAATGTAAATGAAAACGAAAATCCAAACAAACTATATTAAAAATATTAGTTTTTATTTAATTTTTCTCCAGATTTTGGTCTTCCTTGTACGGTACGCATGACATGTTCTTCTGTCTAAGTTTGGACTTTTTTGACAAATAAATTAAAAGAAAAATAATTAGCTGAAAACCAAATTAAAGATAAATTATACGTTAAATAATATATTACTCAGAGTAGTAAGTAAGTTTTTGCAAAAGCAAATTCTTGCAATATACAAAACAAATATTTATGTTATTCTTAATCAAACATAAAGAAACTAAGCAAGAACTTATTTAAAGTTCTTGTTAGCTAAGTCATTTAAGCAAGCTTAAATTATTACCGATATTTATGATATAATTATACACAGAATCATTCAAAGAAATTATTATATTTAATAAATTAAATTAATATTATCTCAATTAAAGGGGGTAAAGTTGCAACGTTATCAACGAAAAAAAAAACACATCTACAATAGTTGAGGTAACTGAAATTTTTAGTGTATGAAAATATATTCATATTACTTTATATTGCATTATTCAACTAACTGTTAAAGTTAGACAATTTAATATAAACTAGAATTAAACTAGAAAACAATAATAATAAACTAGAACTTTGATACTTCTAATATTTTAATAGATTTTTCATGTTACGTCTTGTTTATCACTCAATCCTCGATTTAATCCTGCTGACAAGACGAGACTCCCAGTTTGGGCTTTTTAGACATTGAGACGTAAAGGGTACAAGTGAAACAGCAGAACATGGCAGAAAACAATCTGAATAGTCTCGATAGGGAAACAGCAATATATTGCCGAGGCCGGCCGACGATTGGCTCCGCAGAAATTGAACGCTCGAGACTTCAACAGCCGGATCCTGTTTATTTAATTAACAAGAAAGGATGTGCGGCCCAGGGGAAACTGTCTAATTTTGTTTGTCGACCCTTTTTCCAGCGCCGGCCCAAATTACACTTACCTATTGATTCACTATTTCCCATTTGGGATGTGGGACAGATAAAGAGAATATAGGACAAAAATAAATCGTTTGCATATCTAACCAAATTAATTGAAAAAGTAAGTTTAAAGGTAATAATAAAACCATGGTTTAACTACATATTAAATGTAACGTGTGGTTGACCGCTTGCTCGGAGAAATTTCGCTTAATTTCGGAGGAATACTCTAGACTTTACGCTATGCGGTAAAATTTTGTAATCTTAAACACTCCATTTGCGTTCCTGTTAAATACATTCCTTCTAAAATTAGGAATTTGCAAAAAAAAAAAACAGTTTATTTTTATGAAAGACAGTTTTATTTTCAGGATTGATGTTTCTATGACCTGAACTTTTTTCTTACTAACATTCAATTGGAATCAACAGTTATAAAAAAGAAAGGAGGATTGTGTTGAGGATTTATTGATTGGGGATTGGATCCTGTTAAGATTTCTAATTTCCAATCTGAAATATCATATAGGAACCTACGTCTAGAAATTTATTTTGTACCTGTAGTTCAATTCTGCTATTTTATGTCGCGTATGTGGATTTCATGACAATTTACTCTTTATGAACAACCATAAGTGTTTGACGTATGCTGCTGCATGAGGTGGAATTTTATTGAAATAAACTGTAGGTAGTATTATGCTTGAAGGAAAAGGTAGCGATTTGTTTTTCTTCATTTTTATTTTTCATTTACGCAATCTGGGAAAATAAGGTGGTCTTAGAGAGAAATGCTCAACGGACGCATTGGGAGAACTCTTATGTTCATGGGATGATGCGATGGCGTTCAATACCTGAAAAGTGTCTTGGATTTTTAATATATATGGAGAGAGAAAGAGAGGGAGAGTGAGAGAAACATAAAGAAAGGGAGTGAGAGATGCAATGTTTAGGTAGAGGGTGTGTGAAAAAAAGAACGAGAGAGAGAGAGAGAGAGAGAGAGAGAGAGAGAGAGAGAGAGAGAG